>JAWZYU010000244.1:0-164000 GCA_038380435.1 Ryuthela nishihirai
TAATGGTGGTGTCATCCAACGTGCGTTTTAGTACATCTCCTGTATTTAAAAAAAAATTCCTACCGACACAGTGATTTGAACCCGATACCTTGGTGTCAATAGCTGGATGTTATCGCACTCGACTATTTCTTATTTCTTAACACCAGAAAAAGATTTTTGGCGGTGTCATCTAGTGTATACTTTAGTAAGATTATAACCGAAATTATTCCCAGACTCCCCTCATTAAAAAAACCTTATCAAAAGCTCCCCTCTTTATTAAAATTTAACTGATCACAAACTCCCTTGGTATCCGTCCTTTTCCAAGTCCACTAAACTTTTTCGAATGGCAACCCCTCGCTGAATGGGCTGATGCAATCCTCAGAATATTTACAAGGTCCCCGTATTTTGCGAATTCGACCTTCACTAGAATAAGGACTATCCCGCAGTAACTGATTTAAAAGGCTGTCCCGCAGAAAATGAAAAAACGCTATTGGGTAAAAAAATTAATAAAAAAATTAATAAAAGGAAAACAGCGAAAAAACATCTGATTTTATTCGTTATTATGAAAAATATTGAAGGGTAATATGATCTGGTGACCTAACAGACCCGCGTTCGGTACCGCAGCCCAGGACCACGTTTGATTGACGGTTGAATCATGGATCACCCCCTGTGCTGCTTCCGTATCAGGAGCACTGTCTTACATCGTGAAAACCCACTGGCACTCTTGATCATAGTTTTGGGACTCGAAATATTTCCAAGTCCAGAGACGGTTCTCTGCATTCCCAATTCTACACTTTATGATAGGTCAGCGTTTCAATGTACCCAATGTAGACAAACAATGAAAGGTAAAAGAATCGAGAAAGGTAAAAGAATCTGAAAATTATACGATATTAGAGTAATAATGTTGTAGATTTCATATGAGTGGTGGTTATGAAAGAAATCATCTCGTTTGTAAAGTGTTAGCTTCTTCTGTAGCAAGTGTCTGATAACATGTTTATTCTTGCATGTGAACACCCACACACTAACATGCACATAGAAACAGACATGAAAATGTATACACACACAAAGAATCAAACATTAAAGCATATACACATAAACATACGCACACACATGCATGGACACACAACACACGCACACATACAATTAACACAATTACAGAAACGAAACAAGTATGTGACAAGATATGAAGAAAAATCACATTCGTGTATGCCTAGAGACACACACTTGGAAAGACATCCGTTGAATATGTATACTGCCATACACCACACAAGAATATACTATGCATAAGGTCAGAGAAACTGTACATACATAATATTTATATATTCATAGGTTTATGTAAAATTAAATAGGATTTTTATTCTGCTTGAAAACAGCTATTGTCTTCCATTCACTCGAATCAGACTTAAAGTTAATGCAGTCAACATACTATAATCGCTATGACTGTTCATGCTATTGTAAGAAACTTTCAAAAGACAATTTCTATTGAAGGTGTGATCAAATGATTCACAATGGTTAAGCGAAACAGTGACCTTTACCGATAGATGGCGCTGGTGAAATGCCCAAAACACAGAAAATTATTTTTTTAACTGTTGCAGTGTTCATCTTCCTTCGGAAGTTCTATCTTTTGTGCTCGCAAGAATAGTATATAGATATTTGAGACACAAGAAGGAGACACGTTTTATGTTTCAATGAATTCACAGTGATGTTTATGTCAATATTATTCTCAAGTGACTGATTCACATACAGGTGAAATGTAATATTCACATTCTTACAAAAAAAGTGAATGTTGCAGACTTGCATCTTCACTAGAAATGAACGTTGTTGTAAGAAATTGTAACATTAACACCCTAATACTTAAAAAATGATTGGTTAAACCATTGTTACGAACCTTTTGCTGGCACAGGGTGCCCTCTGTCGGAGAGATCTGTCTGTTTCGAATGCTTACGTTGCGTTTTCTTTTAATGTGAGAATGCTGGGTAGAATGTTTTTCTTTCGCTTCTCTTTTTCAATCTTCTGTAATGTGGCGATTGTCATGGTTTGAAGTGTGAAATAACCTTTGAAAGACTTGGCGCTTTATGCGTTAGGTCCGTAAAACGCAAGTATTGTCTAACAGTTATGGGTGCCCTTAGAATCAAGAAGTAATTAGTACACACTAATGGAGTAATGCTCTATAGGTAGTGTTCTTTCAGGTTTCCAAACAAGTGAAACACCATATCTTTGTCGAAAAACTTGTGTTTGCAGCGAGAAATAGCCACCGTCACATACTTATGTGCCTATTCAAACATACCGGGGAACTGTAGATCCAGGAACTCTGAAAAGAGCGTGAGAGCGAAAATATAGACATCCTTAGTACAAATCTCTATTGATTGCATAATCTTAGTGAGTTCGAAATCAGTGAATCTTTAAAAATATATGCAACTATTTGTCATAGCGGTTACCTTTCACACAATATACGTGCTCAGCAACACTCATGTCTTACCATAGATCTATAGGTTTCTTAGAAGTAACTAACCTACTGTCTATGGGGTAGATGTTGGCTATCGTAACTTAAAGCTGCATCGGAGGGTAAAGTACTGAATAGGCTATGTGAGATTTTCAACGTAAGCAGATATATGGAAAAAGTAATAATCTGATGATGCTTGCGATTTTACCTTTTTTCGGCAAATGGTGCTATGAAAGTAAATATACACATAGGGAAGATGAATCAGCGATTGAACTTTAATTATCTTGTGAGATGTATGAGAAAATGCATAGATATTGAGAAACATGCATCTGAAGATTAAGCTATGAGTTTATCTCTGAGATTGCAAGTTTGCTTCACTGTCATACAATCAGTTTTTCATTCTAAATGCTTACACAACATATGGATAAGTAGTTTGTCTGTGTAATGATGAGTCATTAACGTCTGACGCATAGTATCTTTTGTAGATAGACACTTTGATTAACGAATGTCAGAAAAGAGAAAGTCCTTGAATGTGTAAAACATCCCTTGTGATCCTGACAGAATTATATTATTCTGTCAGGTATTCTGCTTGTATCTACAGCAGAATGAACTCAGAAGATTGTGGGGAGAAATGAACTTTACAGAGGTCTATTCATCTTTGATAGTTAAATGAATCATTTCTCAAGCATCGAGGTTTCTCAAATTATGATAGTATAGAGAAAACAAGCGACGAAGGCAATCCCTGTCTTCATTAATGTTGTCAACCCTCAAGCTCAGTACATTACGTTTCACATATTTTCATCAATCAGATCAGTCCATTCATGGTTTTAATGGCTTTTTAGTTCAAATATTTATTGTCTAAGGGAAATGCATGAAGCAGGTTTGTTTTTTAGCATAGTGCATGGTCATATCGCTACTGTGAGAAAGATCGTCCCCTGCGCCATTTTTTGCATCGAAGTCACCAGCGAACTGTTCCACAGAAACGGTGCATTATCGTGGTTGGAAAAAAATAAAAGTTGAAACTTAAGTGATAACTCCCCCGAATGTCATTTGAAAATTCGTGGATGTTAATATTATCATCTAAGAAAGGACACAGTCAATAATGCTAAAGATTTCGTATTACTTCATATCACACTGGGATTTTTACACATTTCGCAAAACTCGCATTAAGATTTTACACTGAATTATACGTCACAATTTCTTATGAGGATAAAGAGTGTCAGTTAACAATTTTTGTATGTTCCCTTTCTAATGTACGAGGTAAAAACATATTCTCCCTGTAACCATACTCCCTTGAATTGTGATGACGACCATGTAAAATCAGCTGACCACTTGGAGAACTCAATAACTTATCCCCCCTAAAAGATCCGAAGGCAGCATACATGGAGCTCCAGTTGATCTGTTCTGATAAAGTGCAGCATTTTCGTCATGTCACTATTTAACTTTCTCATTAGGCTTGAGGAAGATAAAGCACGGAGTGACTGCTCTTCTCAAAGTAAGTCGACCATATCTAATTATTTTATCTGTTTCCACGGCTGTCCCATAGGTCAGCACGAGTGGCATGGGTGAGTGGTCCGTGACCTTTGTACGTCACCAGTTGGCCAGCTTGTTGCTATGATGTGTCATTTCAGCAGATCAAGTGAACAGAGTCGAAGCGGGAGAGAAGGATTTTTCACGCTCTTAGTTTGTAAAGACACATCACTTCTTGTACGCTCTACGTGAGAACAACGGCATAAGTACAGAATTTTTCAGGGCCGATCAGAACATATATGTCAAAGCATAGTTAGGTGGATTTTTATGTTGAGCCAAAGCTTTCTTATTTCGGTGGATTAGCCCAGGTATTTTGAGAAGAGTATGTTCGAGTGAGACTTATGTTTATTTTTTATAGTAGGTTATTGTATTTGACTATTGTCCCCTATTAACACGCATTCGTGTTGGAACTAAAGTTTTTTCCTCAATGGAAATGTATGAATTCTACTTTTAGCATTCTGCCACCACATAGTCTTTACAGAATTTACCCGATGAAAACAGCTGACCATGTAAAAGCGTATAACTGACGCCGCAATGCGAATTTCATCAGCGTCTTCACGTTCGCTGATAAACGGTGGAGGAGACGTTTTTTAAAAACTGTGAGCGCGTTTGTAGATTTTTAAAATATAATTACTCCCATAGCTGATTTTTCTTCGAGTAGCGTTACTTCCAATGTATCATGTACTGAGGACACACCGGAAATAAGTATTTTTAAACCATATTGCATAACGGCAGAGAGTAATTAAGACAAACGTAAAACCACTTTCCAAGACAAGTTCTTATGCGGAAGCACAGATATCTGATGGCACCAACCCAATGGAGACTAATTTTTTTAGCCAATAGCATTTTTTCATTTTCTGCGGGACAGTCTTTTAAAACAGTTACTGCACGATAGTCCTTATTCTAGTGAAGGTCGAATTCACAAAATACGGGGACCTTGTAAATATTCTGAGGATTGCATCAGCCATTCAGCGAGTGGGTTGCCATTCAAAAAGTTTAGTGGACTTGAAAAAGGATGGATACCAAGGGAGTTCGTAATCAGTGAAGTTTTAATATATAGGCGGGGCTTTTGATAAGGGTTTTTTTTAATGAGGGGGAGTCTGGGAATAAATTCGGTTAAAATCTTACTAAAGTATACACTAGATGACGCCGCCAAAAATCTTTTTCAGGTGTTAGGAAATAAGACATAGTCGAGTGCGATAACGTCCGGCTATTGGCACCAAGTTCAAATCACTGTGTTCAAATCAAGGGTTCAAATCTCTGTGTCGGTAGAAATTTTTTTAAACACAGGAGATGTACTAAAAATAGTACGCACGTTGGATGACACCACCATTAGATTAAATGCGTATAGAGAAAACTGATTTACCACGCGATGGGTCAACCAGGGGATCTTTAAAGAGCGAAGCTTAAAAAAAATATGGGTCAACTGGGGGTCTTTAAAGAGGGGACTTAAAATACAGGTGGGTCAATCAGGGTGTTCTTTGTAGAGAGGGCTTAAAATACAGGTGGGTCAACCAGTGGGACAGCTTTGATAAGAGGTTTTTTAATGAGGGGGAAGGAATTTTAATAAAGGGGATTTTCTGATCGTTGCCACCGAAAGTTTTGCAATTATTTAGAGGCTTGCATCAGCTATTCTGAGTGTGGCCACCCAAAGTTTAGTTGGACTTGTAAAAGGATAGAAACCATGGGAGTTTGTGATCTGGGGAGTTTAATAAAGGGAACTTTTGATAAGGGTTTTTTTTTTAATAAAGGGGGGAATTTTAATAAAGCGAGAGGGAACTTTTGATAAGGGGGGGAGTCTGAGAAAAATTACGACTAAAATAGGTTTTTTTTCCTAAAAATAGTACTCGTCATAGTAACAAGATGATGCCTTGGTTGCTAAAAAGGGGGAGTTTTTAATGGAGGGAGTCAAAAATCGGGAAATTATAGCTAAAATAGGTTTTTTCCCTAAAATTAGTACTCATCATAGTCACCAGATGGCGCCAGGGGTTAAAAGGGGGTGGGAAGGGAAGGGTATTTTTTAATAAAGGGGGAGGAATTTTTTAATAAAAGGAGTTTTTTAATAAAGGGGGATTAATTGATTTTTTAATTAATTATGAATTATGAAATATTAATTTGAATTTTGAATATTGTACGGGGCGTGGCTTGTGACGTCATATCACGTGACCAGAAGTGGGCGTGGCCGGTGACGTCATACCGGAAGTATTAATTACACTGGAGTGGGGCTCCACTACTTACGCGTTTGCGTGTGGTGGTGAAGAGCAACTTTGTAGTTTACTGTTACGCTTGAAACACGCGTTTCTGTGTGGTGGCGTAGAGCAACTTGGTAGTTTAGTGTTAGGCTTGAAATACACGTTTCCATGTGGTGGGGAATAGCAACTTGGCAGTTTGCAGTTAGGCTTGAAATACGCCCTTCCTTGTGGTGGCGAAGAGCAACTTTGTAGTTTGCGTTTAGGCTTGTAATGTTAGATTTGAAATACGCATTTCCGTGTGGTGGCGAAGAGCAACTTGGTAGTTTCTTCTTAGGGTTTATATGAGGACCGAATTAAGGAAAAATAATGGTGTAAGCAGGATCGAACAATGGTATCTCCCTCGACCAAAGATGGTAGCCTCCCGTTGCTTAATTGCTTTATTGAATACGTTGCTTCTTGGCTCCCTCGACCATCTTCTTGGCCTCCATTGCTTAATTCAATACGTTTCATCTTGGCATCTGAAAATACAGAAGCCAAAATTTAAAAAGTCACAAAAAAGAATATGGATTATATATATAATGATTACAAAAACACTGAAATTTTTTCAGAAAAACGTTGTAAAAACAGTCAAACGTATTGAACTCTAGGGATATGACTGTCACCTTCAAATTTTTGAAATGTAGTCACTCACCTTACGACAAAAAAAGTTTTTTTTTTTACAATTCAGATTAAAGTCGAACACTGCAGATAATGACAACTAAAAAAAGAAAGAAAAAAGAAAAGAAGGTTGGGGGAGGGGGACCCAATGGAACAGCTGTTGGGAGACAAATGGTAGCCTCCCATCAAAGCCATCCAGCGTGTTCTTTAACGTGCACAGAGTATGGTTCTCCCGCACACGGGACAACGGTTTAACGTCCCATCCGACGGACGGCGGCCTTTCCAAGCCCATCGATGTCCCCTACTGACCGTGGGCAGGGCGGGGAATTTTGCGGAGGTAAATCTCAACGCTGACCCAGCTGGGACTCGAACCTGGGAACTACAGATTACGAGCCTGGCGCGCTACCGACTGAGCCACCCCCGCCCCATTAAAGTTATGGAAGGAAGGAAGTAAAGTAAGAAGTAAGGTTAACTATCATACCTTTATAATGGTTATGACCAAGGGCATCATCAGTTAGAGATCCAGCTTCACCAATCTTTCTATAATATATATTTTAAGTCAATTTGAAATTTTATCTTAATTTAAACTTGAATAGAGTTAATTACGAAATCTGTTCAATTTCATCCGTTTTGTTTGCAATTCATATCCATCGTATACTCGTATAACAGGCTCTAATCTAGAAAAAAAGAATTGGGAAGGTGATGAAATTAAAATCGGGAACGGGGTACCGGATTTCCTTTGAAGTATTATATTCACTCTCCATTTCAGATGTCTTAGAAAATTATCTTGAAAAATGAATGAATATGCAAATATATAATATTTTTGACTTCCATTACCTTTATTAAAGATCTCAAAGTGGGCGCAATCTTTTGCCCACCACCACCAGATCCGGCCCCGTATGGCCATTTTGTTAACAAAATGTGAAAAGATTTGTGAAATTGTGAAATTTGTTTTCCCAAAATGTACCGTACAGGTCAAATAAACTACTGCTAAAATTTTCGTAAATGATTAACATTGCCTAAATATGATGGAAGCTTATATAACAATCTCTCTTAGAAGCATTAAAGCAATTAATTGCTAAATTCTAACGTAAAATATGTTTGGACTCTTTTGGTCTTAGTCTAATATTAGTTGATTCTGCTAAAAAATACAGTAAAAAAATTGATAATTTCTTAAAATCGTTTACCGGCATTTTGAATGGATTTAGTTATGAATTGTAATAATATGTGCATATCAGAAGCGTATGCCGTCCCATGGCCGAGTGGTTTCCGCGTTTTGCTATGACCTAAGGGTCCTAGGTTCGAGCCCCGTGTTAAGGCATGGATGTTCGTGTTGTATTTCTGCTGAGGTCCCGCCATCCTCTCAGACTTACTACTCTGGCGTATAAACTGACAGGCTCCTGTCAGATCTCTGTGGCTAGCAGCTGCTTTAAGGAGTATTTGTTATTTATTTATTTTATTATATCAGAAGGTTAAACGTGGATAAAAACTCGTAGTGAATTAGAATTTTTGTGAACGGAGTCGCTGTCGACCTTGAAGTCTATAGATATGCTTGTTTCTGGGAAGTGAGTTGGTGTAGACCATGGATATGGTTCGAACAGGACTGCGTAGTGATACAGTTGGAAAATAGCTAATAGTATTCTGTATGTTTAGATTGGTTGCCTGTAGTGAGTTACAAGAGCATTTATTATTTACAACATTTTGTACCAGAAAATAATTAATAAGTGCTATTGATTCCATTATGCACTCTCCGTGTTTCTATAAGTATGTACTGGAAGTGACTTGTTCATGAATTAGTATTTTTCGGACAAGTTGTCTCTGATTGGGTTATTTAGTTTCAGTGCTTTTCTTAAGTGGGAAGCTGATCTGCATAACGACATCATAGCAGAATAATCCAATCAGAGACAACCAGTCTGGTAAATGCCATGACAACGATTGATTTCTAGTAATATATAAATAAATTTTACCAAGCCCATTGTTTCTTTTATTACCAAATTCCAATTGCCATGGATATGGTTCGAACAGGACTGCATACTGATACAGTTAGAAATTAGCTAATGCTATTCTGTAAGTTGTACGAACGAAGGTTGCCAGATCACTATTTCTAAAAATATCGTTGTCAGATATTTTTTCTGAATTCTGTAATCAACCATAATGTTCGAATATTTTTTGGAGCGACTGTACCTCTCAAAGGTAAAACTACCGACCCCAAATGCTGTCCAGCAATACCAAAAACCTTTCCTCCAATCTTATAAATTAGTTTCCCGATACGGATTGCTTTGGCTTTTTAGATGCTTATGGGCCACCACTGAATCTATGTATGATGAGTTTTCATGTGTATTTGCATGCTCTTACACTCATCCGTGGTCAGACTATACGTTTGTACTTCTATTTCTTTATGAAACTAAATAATATTTTAGGTAAAGTTTCAACAAATAAAAGGTTATTTATTATCTCAATCGAGGTTAGGATTTAACCTTGAAATTTATAAAAGGATGATGTTGGGTTATTTTACCACTGAGCGGCACTTTTTTGCACACCATGGGCTAAATGACTAGGTCAAGGACTCCGAAGGCTCAGAGAAGGTTAGGGGAGGAGACCCAATGGAACAGCTGTTGGGAGACAGATATTAGCCTCCCGTCAAGACCATCCAGCGTGCTCTTTAACGTTGGGTTGTTTTACCTCTGAGGTGCACTATTTTTGCAAACAATGGGCAAAATGGCCAAGTCGCAAGGACCGCGAATGTTCAGAGAAGGTTGGGGGAGGGGACCCACTGGTACAGTCGCTCAAAAAAGTATCGAACGCTATGATTGACTACAGAATTCAGAAAAAATATCTCGCAACGATTTTTTTAGAAATTAGTGATCTGGCAACCCTCTTGTACTGTACACGAAGGTTGTCAGATCACTAATTTCTAAAAAAATCGTTGCCATGTAATTGTTTATGAATTTTGTAATCAACCATAGCGTTCGGATACTTTTTTGAGCGACTGTACAGCTGTTGGGAGACAGATAGTAGCCTCCCGTCAAGGCCATGCAATGTTTTCTTTAACGTTGGGTTGTTTTACCTCTGAGCGGCACTTTTTGCACACAATGGGCTAAATGACCAGGTCACAAGGACCCCGAAGTCTGAGAGAAATTTGGTGGAGGGGACCCACTGGAACAGCTGCTGGGAGACAGATGGTAGCCTCCCGTCAAGACCATACAGCGTGTTCTTTAACGTGCACAGAGTATGGATCTCCTGCACACCGTCCATGACTTAACGTCCCATCCGATGGACTGCGGCCTTTCAAAGCCCATCAGTGTCCCCTACTGACCATGGGCAGGACAGGGAATTTTACGGAGATAAATCTCAACGCTGACCCAGTTGGGACTCGAACCTGGGAACTACAGATTACGAGCTGGCGCGTTACAGACTGAGCCACCCCCGCCCTCAAAAGGAGGAGGAGGTCTCAAGTGGAACGCTTCAAACTAATGATACATACTGAGTGGTTAAATGAAACTACGTTACTTTGTAGGTCTGCGGATAAAAACGATTAGTTGCACAAAACTGAAATTTGAAGGGGATAATAATCAGTCAGGCAGAATAAAATGGCAGGTAGAAAATTAAATTCTTATAAAAACTGCCAGCGGGTTGAATGTGGCAACCATGCACATTATTTAGCAATCACGTGTTAGTAAGAGAATATAAGATTTGGTGGTTAGAAAATAAAAACAGAAAGCCATTATGAGACCTGACACTTTCGGAATAGAAAGCATGATCATTTTCACTTTTCTAAACTTTCCTGAATACTTGATAAAAAGAGCCACGACACCGGAACTGAAGGATCGTGCATTATTGGTTAAGCTCTATTTTCATAACAATAACAAGAAACGAATGCTAAAGCCGAATATCGCTTACTTATGAGATGGAGACGCCTTTGAGGAATATGAGTTACAAAACAGGGCTCAGAATTTTGAAGAATCGGTTATTAATCGTTATGCCATTGCAGAGGAAGTCTACCGATTTTTGAACACATTGTAAATGGCTAGTGCAGTAGTCTTCTCTTAGAGCCGGGGCCGATGTAACATTCCTGAATCTTGTGGTATCGACTGTCTTCAAGGTCCTACGAAGTGTGTTGCGCTGATTCCCGTACAAACTAGTATTTTCATGGCTTAGGACTGGATAGGATGGAGCTGGACAACAATTGGCCATGCAACATTTTACGGAGTAAGGAGGCGTACTTCCGGCTAAATGGAAATGTCAACAGTCAGCATTGTTGGGTAATGGAAACGTCACATCCTCTGACGTTGATCAAATTTCACAGCATTCTCCACCTGTTATTCTGTGGTGTGCTTTCAATTCTACTATCATCTAGGAACTCTTCTTCGAGGAGATTCAAGCCATGATCTTCTAACACGTATAACACAAATAAAGAATGTTCAGAGCACAATGCTTCCTTCATTTGGTACAGTTTTATGTTATCTCAGTAATAACTCAGATACATAACTTAGTAACTTCTTAAATAAGCATTACATTAAAATCATCACAATCAAATCTATTGCAGTGTCGATTTTCAACAAAATTCGTTCACCATTTTCACAGTTGCGCAGATTGTAATATTTAACAGCTAAAATGACAGTTTAAGTAATGGTTCTACTAAGTTAATAAAAACTAGTTAAAGATAAAGCAAAACCGTATATTGAACTTTAGTAACCCATATAAGAGTGTTTTTAGCAGTTCTTATAATAATTATGTTAATTTCCACTATTTATAAATGACGTTTTCCAGAACAAGCTAACTTGCTAAATATTTCATTCCACAACACTTTGAACACTAAACGCATATTTAAAAAAAAAATGTTGCGTTTGGAAAAGATTTTTTGATTTGAATAGATTTGACGGAGATTTTTAAATTAGGAAGCATATTTTATAAAACTCTTATTTAAGGAATATACTGAATTCTGCAACTGACTTACCATTGACATAATATAGGACTGCACTTAATGATGGAACCGCGTAGTATACATGTATAGTCGAACAAAAGAAATATCCGAACATTATGGTTGATTTCAGAATTCAGAAAAAAATCTGTCAACGATTTTTTCAGTAATTAGAGATCTGGTAACCTTCGTATACGAACACGAAGTTTGTCAGATCACTAATTTCTAAAATAATCGTTGTCAGATATTTTTTCCTAAATTCTGAAATCAACCATAAATAATTAAAAATAAATACGCCCTCAAGCAGCTGCTTGCCACAGAGGTCTGACATCAGTCTGTCAGGTTATATGCCATAGTGTTCGGATATTTTTTTGAGCGACTGTACTCTGCAGGGACTCATCTGTAAATACCAAAGAGATTCGAGGGTGAGATGGATGTTATAATGTGGTATCACAAAACATACTATTAACGTTCTTATTAAACAAGCCACCGACCTAGTACACTACGACATTAAAATGATATATTTATTTTTGCGGTTAGTCTTTTTAGCGTGTTCCGATTTCAAAAATATTTTTATGTAATATCCCTTGTAATTAAATACTAGTACAGTTAATACTCACCTAGTATGTGACATTCGTACGAAAGTGAAGATTCCTACACAAAATAAGTTAGGAAAATGAAGAGGCGGTCCTGCTATGTACAGCGGGTGGGGTAAAGTGTTAAATCCTTTTGGTATGTTATATATATTATAATAAATCTGTTCTAAAATAACAGGTCGTACACTATTATTGTTAATTTTTAGCGACTTACGTTGGAAGTCACTGAACTAGAATCCAAGGTATAAATTTACGGAATGTGTAATTAAACGAACACACAAAACTACACTAAATGATACTATAATTTATAGTGGTAGCTGTGTTCGCCCTCCTTTAATAACTTTTATCTAGCAAATAGCATACGGTAAAAAATGATGATTTAATGTTACGTTTAATATATTTACTTCTTTTATTACACTGTCTGCTTTCAGAATGAAATAAACATTTCTACCGTTAAGCTGTTACGCTCAAATATTAAAATACTTATATAAGAAAAATTACGTACAAATAATTTTTTAAAGAGATACTGAGTATAAATTTGGTGGACTACAAGTTCTTTTATGTCAATGTCGATATTAGTTGTGATCCGAGGTATCTGCTCAAATGCCGTGTCCTTAATGTAGTATTTGAAATGCCAAATCTCTTAAGTTTGGATATTTTTCTGTTGATAGAAGTTTAAACAATTCTTTCCTGGTTTCTTTTCCACATCCAATAAATGCATCTGCCTGCAACTCGCATAATACCATTTCATATTTAGGATTTATATTTGCAATATCAATATTTAAGGAAATGTTAAATTACATTTTAGCCTCTTATACACCAAACAACGTGCTGTTCCTTTGTCCAAAATGAAAAATATTCAACTATCCATCGTTCTTGGAATTCACGATTTTCATTGTAAATATTTCTTTGCTTATCGCGCTCATGTTTATGGGTAACTGTTAATAGATAAATAAAAGTTCTGCTAATGCAATGGAAGGTGTGCACACATAAAATATTGTTATTAAACCAAGTTGTCATTATTTGTACCGATTCGCACAATACCAAAGAACGAAATAAACACAAAGTGTGCACTGATTTTTGCGATAGCATGGTTAAAAAGAGAAAGAACAGATAGATTATATTCCAAAAGCCAAATCATTGAAATTCAAACTATTATTCATCTGAAGTTCCAATCCTAATACCAAAACACTAAGGAAAAAATTTCACATTAATCACCACTAAATTTATACAAAAAACGAATTGAATAAAATACCTTTTGTTCAGTCGCAAACAATATCCTTTGCTTCCCCAATTTGGGTGAACACAACTCCCACGAACATTCGCATGATACAGGTCTTGAGAATAAAATCCTGCAAAGTGTGGTCAATGCCCCCTGGCTTGTAACCAATAGACAATTGCATAAAGATCTGGGCATTGATCATGTTTACACATATCTTAAGTTTGTCTCGCGAGGTTTCTACGAGTCAGTGCAGAGAAACCGCACGAGATTATATCCTGCCTTCTGGACTACGATCATGAAATCCTTAACAGATACAAGACGCCTAAGATGATGGCTTTCGCTAAAGAAAGTTGTAGATTTTAGGTCTCTTGTGCATCATTACTACTCTTTGTTTTATGTTCTTTTGCCCTTTGGTGTCCACCATTGTATGGTTTACTTTTGTTTGTTTTTTCAAACTGATGACAATTAGGCCTATTTCCCGATGAAGAAGTTTATGAGTAGTATTGTACCTGGTACTTCATTTTATGATGTAACGATCTACGATCTATAGTCGCAAACAAGATTTGGATTTCCTTGTATGGTCGTATATCACGGATATATCATAGCGATATGTCTGTCCACAGTTTTACAAAAAATAATACCGCGAAATGCATCAATGGTATTATCAGGTATTCATTAAATGTTTCCATGAATATGTTGTATCTGTATAATCACTATTGCTTCTTAGAATTGTCTGCAAATCACCTTTCATTTATTCGGTCACGATTAACTGTTTTTACTAATTTATCATTTAAAAGACCCGTTAATCGCAAATTAAAATTTAAGGAGAATCTTTTTCCCTATACATTGCAAATCTTTAAGGAGAATTTTTGTCCCTATATTATTATTATTTGGCTTGATGATTATTTAACGTGGAAGACACGTTAATAAATTTAGAAAAATAATTCTTTTTAGTTTAGCGCCTTTATATTCAGTTTTCGACGACACGTTTGATCCCACTAATGTTTTAGAAGCTATCATAACTTCTTCTTCTAGATCTTCCTTACGCTCAGATGGAATTCGTACAATTTTCTGCGATAAAGCTTATCATGAATATAGCTCCCAAATTTCCGATCCTTTTTAATGCCTATTACCAATTAGAAAATGTTCCTTCAGACTGGAATTAGTCGATTGTTACACTATTGTGCAAAAGGAAAGGAGACGCTTTCGCTAGAGGCAATATATTTTCCTAGTTTTATTAGTATATGGCACTTAAGAAAACACGACTATCACAAATCCCATTATAATTATTATAGTTAAAAACTTGCACAATTTTTAACCGCAGTCCAAGTTATTTTAAAGATACACGTGTGCACCATTGCAATAAGCTCTTTTCAATCTACAAGCTTTCTGAAATAGATTTCACCAAAACTTTATGATTTAAACCATTTTGGGAAGCACATTAGCAACCAAAGTTTTACATAACCCCATGTTGGGTCAACCAACTGATCTCATTGGAATTTGTTATCAATTGTAATTATGCCTTTAATTTTATTATCAATATTAATTATATCTTTAATTGCTCTTGGTCTTATTGTGCCGCTGTAGCCTAGAAAAATGTGATGTCATCCGCAAAGATGTTATTCATGATTGGGCGAAGAATATCTGGAATGCCAAATGCGAAAAAGTAATGTGCCGAGCAATGTTCCCTGGACAACTCCACTTGTGACACTTTTGACTGGTGACAATTTATCATTGACTCTGATTTGTTGAATATGGTTCGAGAGCAATGCTTGGATCAGCCTGCCTGGTTTGTTCGGAATCCCACATTTAAGGAGTGTCTTATAAAAAAATCGACCTTTATAGTTTATCAAATGTCTTTTCAAGGTTTAAGTAGATGATATCAAAGGGTTCATTATTGACTAAGGAAGATGACCATTGAAGGAATACGAGCTGCTCAATGGGAATGAAGTTAAGGAGAAAAAAAACTTCATCAACATGACTAAGATGCATCTTTCCATGAATATATCTTGGTGAGGGAAATCGGGCGGTGGTTGAAAGGGTAAAAAGCGTCTCCTTTCCTTTTGCACAATAGTGTAACAATCGACTAATTCCAGTCTGCAGGAACATTTTCTAATTGGTAACAGGCATTAAAAAGGATCGAAAATTTGGGAGCTATATTCATGATAAGCTTTATCGCAGATAATAGTACGAATTCCATCTGAGCGTAAGGAAGATCTAGAAGAAGAAGTTATGATAACTTCTAAAACATTAGTGGGATCAAGCATGTCGTCGAAAACTAAATATAAAGGCGCTAAACTAAAAAGAATTATTTTTCTAAATTTATTAACGTGTCTTCCACGTTAAATAATCATCAAGCCAAATAATAATAATAATAAATAAATATATGTCTCCTCAAGCAGCTGCTTGCCACAGAGGTCTGACAGCGGACTGTCGTCTTATACGCCTTAGGAGAGAAGATACAAAATATATTTGTGGCAACTAGAATTAGAATGCCTGAGAGGAACTTGTCATGAAAATACTCTTGAGAGAAGAACTGTGAGGAAGACGGCACCTCAATAGAGATATAAAAAAATACTTAGTTATGATTTGAAACTGAATCCCTTTACTCTTCAGTTAAGTGTACTTTTACATCTTTGGAAGTTTTCGGAAGTTGGGCTGTTTTACCTCTGAGCGGCACTTTTTTGCACACCATGGGCTAAATGGCCAGGTCACATGGACCCCGAAGGCTCAGAGAAGGTTGGGAGAGGGGACCCACTGGAACAGCTGTTGGGAGACAGATGGTAGCCTCCCGTCAAGGCCATCCAGCGTGTTCTTTAACGTGCACAGGGTATGGCTCTCCCACACACGGGCCACGGCTTAACGTCCCATCCGGCGGACGGCGGCCTTTCCAAGCCCATCGGTGTCCCCTACTGACCGTGGGCAGGGCGGGGAATTTTGCGGAGATAAATCTCAACGCTGACCCAGCTGGTACTCGAACCTGGGAACTACAGATTACGAGCCTGGCGTGCTACCAACTGAGCCACCCCCGCCCCAGTTTTCGCAAGGAAATATCTATAAAAATTAGAACGCAAAGTCGTTTGTTTGAATGTTTAACACGAATGAGAATAACATTAAAATATTATTATATTGAGTGGGCAATTCATCCATTTAGAAAATATCTAATATAGATAATTGTGTGAGTGATTGACTGAATGACTGATTGATAGGGGATTAATTCTAATTACTTTTCAGAAATGGCAGAGCTCTGAAAATTTACACCTAGGGATTGGGAATCCGGGTCATAGCTTTCGGAAAAATCCGAAATTTGAACTCCGACGTGTCCTTCAAGGTCAAATGGAGGTCACATAAAGGTCAAACCTTGATCTACCAGTACAAGGAACGTTTAAATTTGTGTCTAGGATTGTTTCGGGTTCTAAGATCTCAGAATTGTTAAGAAATTTCGGATCCGGGGAGAGGGAGGTCGAAAGTCAAATTTAAATGTGCATAGCTCGAAATTCATTAAGACAAATTCGAACACATTTCACGAAAGGATGCAAAGCCAACGTTGCCGAAGTTCATAACATTCTATCACAAAAGTTTTAATTTATACGTTAAACAGATCGAGTGGAAAATTCTTTTAGAGCTTTCCAAATTCCGAAATTATTCCACTGGTAGGGGTGGTAGTGGTTAGGGGCTGTTGACGCTTTTATTTACCGCCTATAACACTAGAAATTTGAACAAATGGACGATTGAGAAAAATATAAAATCAGTGTTTTATTAATACCTGTAAAGCACGAAACACAATTTTCCATTTAAAGTCAAAATGTTGCGGCTCCCCTACCCCTGGGAGTAAAGAGAATACATTGCTGCAATGTAAATCTTTTGGCCACTATATATCAGCATTTCAAATTCACCTCATAAATTGATCATTTGCAATATCCTTTAATAATTTGGGCATTTTTCATCTGTTTCCATCATTAGAGGGAAGAAACTATTAAGGAATTGGGTTTTTCGAAAAGTGTGAATTCATCGATACCTATGGAATCCAAAAATATTTTTTTATTTACCTCTAAAATAAAAGAGTGTAATGGTTACTGACCGAAAAATCGACGAAGTGAAAATTTAACTTGTTCGTTTTGTTAACCGAGTTAAAAATATGTCTTGAAGAATTTTGATGGAGATTGTGTGAATCCTCTGAGATATCGGAAAGAGATCCTTGATACATATGTCAAGCTCTATGTTACTGCAGAAGCTGACAATTTCCATGATTTATAATACTCGTCCACACAGAACATGATTGACCACCTAATATTTTCAGGAAGAAGGTATCCAATGAATGTAGGGGCATGCATTCTCTCCGGATCTAAATCCGATAAAGCATTTACCAGATGCTCTGGGGAGATTTATTACCTTTCTTCGACCCCCTCCCTAAATTCTTCAGGACATTAGGAATATTGATATTGCTCAGGGTATTTTTATACTCGACGTGTTTTAACTGCAAATGCTTTACCATTCAGAATTTTGGATGCATCCAGAAAGATGCATCAGTTACAAGATGAATTCGACCCACAACTACCATCTATGGCTGATTAAATGGATGACAAAATACTTGTATTAATTTTAAATATAATTCAGGTGGTTGTTAAGATATTTTCAAAATTTCTCCCGGTTCATACATTTCACCAGAGATGATACAAGCAAGGTAATTTTACACTCTCTATGTGAAGTTAAAAAGGAATTAATAATCCAAAAATGGAAATTTCAATCACCTTTCGTTTAATTCTTTTATTTTATTTAAACCATTATATCAATTTTATTACAAAATGATTTATGCCGCAATTTATTAATTATCTACTGACAAAATGCATTTCCCATATTGATATGGAGGGAATAAGGAACACTTCATCATCTATCAATCATCGTCGAAAGAAACACTTACGGATAGAGTGCAAATGTGTTCCAGATTTTGAAGCTGTTCGGTTTCATATTTTCGATGTTTAAAAATTCCTGTTTTTTCAATCGTAAGCAGAAGTGAATAATTAAAATTTTCTATCAAAATAGTATGTTTTCAAAGTTACCGTGTTTTGAGAGGGAAATCGGAATATTTTCTGAAGAGTCCCGGTTTTTACCAAACGAATTCAGATGACGCTTCTTATGAAGACAACATCGTCTGGGTAGGTTAATACTATTATCCGTATAGTATACACATTTATTTTTTATTTCTTTTCAGACATGCAAATCTACAGGTTCTGAGTGAAGAAACGATCATTCCATCACGGGATTCGAACCCAGACCCCAGCACTTGCAGTGTTACGCAACCCAATGTTACACCACTGCAACGACCAGGTGGTATCTTCCATCTGAATCAGACGCAGGAAGTTCCTGATGCTCTACAAAGGCATGTTATATATCTCTATTTCCCTCCCTAGACCCACTACGAGTTCCAAGTGGATCCCTGTTACCAAATACATTTTGTGATTATCTCCTATAACCACGAGACACCGTTTATGAGGCCTATATTTCTGTGATAGGTGATAAAACACTTAAACCGTGCTCAATTTGTTTCCTAACAGGGATGCCACTTTTGGCGGCATTATCACATTCTCTGGGATATAATGATGGAATTTTGGTTACGTTTTTAATATTGATTCAACTCAAGTACAAATCTCCAACTTTCTTGCAAACTTGGTGGTTTTACATATTTTTTTCTATGACTTAGTTTTAAAATGAAGTGCATTTTTTGAATGAAGGCTCATGGGTTAGCGCACCAGGCTCATCATCTGCAGTTCCCAGGTTTGGGTTCCACCTGGGCTAACATTGAGATTTATTTCAGCAAAACCTCCCGCCCTCCTTGCCCACGGTCAGCAGGGGACATCGATGGGCTTGAAAAGGTCACCGTCCTTGAGATGGGAAGTTAAGTCATGGCTCCCTGTGAAGGAGAGTCATATCCTGTGCATGTTAAAAACATGCTGGATGGCCTTGACGACAAGTTACAATCTGTCTCCCAACAGCGGTCCAGTCGATTCCCTCCCTTAACCTTCTCTGAGCCTTTGGTGTCCTTGTGACCTGCCCATTTAGCCCATTGTGTGCACAAAAGTGCCGCTCAGAGCTGAAACAACTCAATTATTTGTGTGTGATGTCGTTACATACGTAATAAGGATGAATCGTGTAACAATTTTTCCACGGCCAACTCAATTCCAGAAGAAAAGTCTGAAAAATTCGTAAAATATATCAGTAATGAACTATCACAGGACATTTTCCTGTAGACAAAAGCACATGAAATAAATTGACTACCATGAGTAAGATTCGAACCAGCGTCTTTCAGAAGCATGACTAGCATCATATCCGCTAGAACAGTGTTTTAGAAACTTTTTTGACGGCCATCCACAATAAGAAATACATTTTACATCCGACCTAGAGTCTGATATTTTCTCTTTTATTTCATTAAAAAAGATGTTGGTCGCGACAATTAAATTGATTTCACGAACCACTAATGCAGTGGTTCTCAACCTTTTATGTTTCACGTACCCCTTGGAAACGTTAATGTAACTGGCGTACCCCTTGAATAGATAGATAAAACTATAGTTATAGTATAACAACGGTTATTTTTACTTTGTTTCTAGATCTAGCGTTTTTTGAGATCTCAAGGCGAAGCCCAAAAAATTTTACCGCGTACTCCACGTTGAGAACCTCTACACCAATGAATCGCGACCAGCAGTTTAAAAGGCTTACACTAAACCTTCAAAGACTAAGACATTTTTCAGCAAACAGTTGATCTCTGATGGTGCAGCAGACATCTGGCATGCTTCTGAGAGACATGGATTCGAATCCCATTCAGCGCAACCAAATTTTTTAAGCTAATAATTTCAAATCATAAAATATATATATATTTATTTGCTGCCACGGCCGCGCCGTGGTATTACGTCGGTTCGCAGTAATAAATTGATTTCACGTCCGTGCTCGATTTACTACGATTTCATATCCGGCGGTTTGTATGCTGTTAGCTCTAACTCAGACAGTGGTCAGCAGTCACTTCGGGGAGCGCTACAATTTGGTGGAAGTTAACTGAGTAGAAAACTGGGAAGGCGACAGTTGGGTGGATACGACAACTGGAAGGATACGACATTTGGGTGGATGACAAATGGCTGGACGAAAATTGGTGGAAAACAGTTGGGAGGGTACGACAATTGGGTGGATACAACAATTGGGTCAATACAACAATTAGGTGGAAATAACGAACTGATGAGAAATAATCTGGATTGTTATCACTAATCCTAACATTTCTATCGAGAGCAAATAAATTCAACAGTAATAGGAAGTCTCTTGATCCACGCACTTACGAAAACAAGTTTGCTTACATATTCATACAGTCGATAACTACTTCTATTCTCTTTAATCCGGCATTGAATACAGCGAAATTTTAACAGATCTGTTCCTTCTGACCGAAATATTTCTAAATTACACGAACGCAATTCAGTATTTGTATCTATTCTCTTTAATCGGTTTTTCAATAAAGAATTTGCATCTACCCTCTTTAATCCAACAACACACTATGGCGGATTTTTTACGAAGTCTGTTCCTTCTAAACATAGTAACGGAAAATGAAAGAAATGCACTACTGCAAAGCAAAGCCTCTTTAGGATAATCTGCTTTTACATTAATATGACCCACAATAAAAGGAAATTTTCAAAAATAAATTTCTTCTAAATGGAAACAATCGGACACCATTCAAATGTATTAGAGAAAATCAGAATAACCGATATTGAGAATTATTCTCGCTAATCCGACTTTTGATACAACGGATTCAGATATTTCTATTTTATTCTGTCCGTTCTGAGTCAGACAATCTGAAACAAAGAGAACGACTAGAGAAAACGAAAATGCAAAAATACTACTAATATTCTCAACAACAATATTCTCACTAGTGAGACATTCCATAAAATGATTTTATTTCCAGTTTCTTCCTTTCGAATGAAGCAATTAGAAACCCACAGGAAACTGTAAACAGCCGACATTACACCTATTTTTTTCTATCTCGATTTTTCTTTAAAGCTTTGAATATATTCTTTGTAATCAGATGTATCAGTGCAATCGATATTTTTAAGGCATATTTTCTGAATGGAACACTCAGAAATCGAACGAAAGCATTACAAGATACGGAGACAGCTGATGTTCACACTTCTTTAGTCTTATAAACCTAGTTTGAACGACATTTTTCATTTCTACTCCTTTTAAACGAAACAACCTAAAATGAAAGTGTATTAAAGAAACCAAATTTCAAAGGTCAGGATTCTACAATTCTTTTGAGAGGAGAACATCAAGTTCCTCAAAGACGGCGAGCACCAAACGCTTACACGATCCCTCATCTAGAAATAATTGTAAGTTATTATTTAAAAATATAATTGTAGTGTAACGTTAAAATTTATTTAATATTAATTTATTATTCAAATGGTTCTTCAAATGTGGAACATCTCATCGTTATCATCATCCTCAAGCAGCCGTGGGCTACCGAGGTCCAACCAGACCACGCAGTTTAATTCTCCAAGCATATCTGTCCTGAGCTACATCTGCTGCATCCGGCCACTGCACACCAATTCTAACAAGGTCATGTTTGACATTGTCTGCCCACCGCATCCTAGGTCTCCCCCTCCTTCTTAGGCCTCTAGGCACACTGTTCATAACCCTATTCTCCAATCTATAATTATCGATACGGGCAACATGGCCAAACCAGCGGAGTCTCTCTCTGCACAATATGCTGCTTAAAGGAGGTTGCAGACTCCTTTTCCTAACCTCATCATTAGTTACAAAGTTAAACCACCTAATACCCAAGATATTGCGTAAGCATCTAGAATCAAAAGCATCTAGTTTCCTGTTATCTTGTTTACACAGCGTCCAAGTTTCACTACCATAACTAACCCTAGAAAGAACCCAACTATTATACAGTCTAATTTTAGTCTTTAGGTGTATACGCCTAAATCTCCATAGATTCTTAAAAGTCCCGGCAGCAATACCTATTCGTCTGTTAATCTCATGCCGCACATCACCAGTATCAGTTACATAGCTCCCAAGGTAATTAAACTGTGACACCTGCTCAAGACTGCAACCATTCAGATTAACTGAATCACAACCTGACTGACCAATTTTCATCACTTTAGTTTTCTCTCTGTTTAGTTTTCTCTCCATTGCAGCTACCAATACCAAAAGGGCCTATCACCCCTCCCCAAAGATCAGAGTCAGTACCAACTTTGGCATTGAAGTCACCAAGAACAAGGGTAATATCTCCTTTCTTGACAGAATTCAAAATATCCTGAAGTTGTCCGTAAAACCTATCCTTCTCATCCTCATCAGCATCCTCAGTGGGGCATAACAGCAGATAACATTCAAGTCTTTAATGCTTGTTTGAAATTTTGCTGTAAGAAACCTTTCATTAATGCACTCATATCCTAGAAGAGCATCACTAGCATGTCTGCTGAGCAGCAGACCCACGCCTTGGTGATGCTTTCCATTATCCCTCCCTGTAAAGAGAAATTTAAATTTATTTTTAAGTATCTCACCTTTACCTGTCCATCTGGTCTCTTGCAAGCCTAGAATATCTAGGTTATAGCACTGGAATTCCTGCATGAGGACATCAAGAGAATAATCTCTATGTAATGTCCTCACGTTCCACGTTCCTGCAGAGAGAAAATGATTAGTAGGATTTTTAAAGAAATTAGGTTTATTGAGATTGGTAGGGCCAACAATATCAAACAGCCCCCTGATCGCAGGCATGGGGCAAAGACCTGTTCCTCCTCTGCTAAAGGCTGAAGTCACCGATGCTGGTAGGAACATCAGGCACCACCTTTTCAAGTGGACTTTTTCAAGAGCCACATGGCCTGCCTGAGACGCATTACTCCAGTTTATGCTTGACGATGCCCAACTAGCTAAGTAAGGTTCAGGTACCTCCGATGGCCTCTGATTACGATTATCCCATGCCTCTGTTCACTTAGAGCTGGCAACCCAGATGCAAACAGACAGCACAGCGGGAGACCCTCCCTCAACAGAGGCCCACCAGTGCAGCAAGTCCAGGATCCATAATCAAGCTCAAATCCATAAACAAGTCCAGTCTAGTAGGTATAAATGGTCAGCACCAGGACCCTGTGAAATTGACCACTCCTCAGCAGGTTTGAAAAAAAAAAGAAAAAAGTGGCCATAGATGACCAGATCAGCAGGCCATACTGAACTGGCAGCCCTCGGACCCTTCCGTTCCCTTCCAAAAGAGAATATCTCTTTTGAAAGGTACTAACGGCCTGCACCACGAGAAGGCAGGGTAGAACATTAGGTGCTAGACCTGGCCGGTTCTGTGCATCATCACTAGGGATTGGTACACAGCTCTCCTTCCTGTTTACGCCTAGCTACCATTTACAGGCCGTGGAACATCTATACGATGTATAAATAAATGACATATAACAACAGTTAGTTTGCCTAAATGTTGGTGGCTTGTAATTCTTTGGGGGGTTTTTTAGCGCAAAATATAGCGTTTTTGATAACAGCAGGAAAACTTTCCGCTATGATTGTTCTCACGAACAGTTAAAAATAATTTCATCGGCGGAAACCTTTTACCATTCAAATTATCCTCCAATTCAAGGGATGAATAGGATTATTTACAACAACGAGGACAAAGTGTAAGCAATTGCGACCACACTGGAAAATCAGTTTCAGGACAATGGTGATTTGTCAGATGAAGAAATTTTTGAACTTATTGAAAATGCACTCGATCACTTCTCCCAGTTGGCGATCTCTAACATTCGCTTTACAACTCCTACTGAGGTTAACAAAGCTATAAAATTGTTTTGTTAATCTCTGTAGCTCACAATATTAATTAAATATATAAGATATCAGATATCATAAATGTTTACCAGATCCAGGACGTGGCGCTAAGACGTGGAAGGAAGCGGACGTGTTTTTGCCTAGCTCCAAGAAGTGAACTTTAGCTAAACTTTTACTTAAATTGCCTAATAGCCTTGGCTGGGATAGGGTATCCAACCCCGGTGGAGCCCTTGGTCGGCAGGTTAGGATTAGCTTAGCCTAATATTTTACTTAAATTGTTAGTATATGTTTAGGACTCTAGAGATTTCTTGCTGAAATCTCTATTTTATGAATTGTAGGTTTTTGACTGTTAATTTACTGTTCGTTTTTCTTATCTCTGGATGGGATTAATTATTATACGTATTCGATTTTAACTGACAAATATTTAATTTGTCGGTTTTAATTCCGTTAAACTTCCGTTGAAGTTTTTGTTTTCAAAATATCTTACTCTTTGGATTGCACAATAAGCGTTCATTTCTAACGGTCAATTCTTTAGCTGTCAGTTTTGAAGCTTTTGCTATTTATAACCTTATTCGCTCGACTAGTAGAATTATTATGAAATTTAAACTACATTGTAAATGATTTATAAGTGTAAGTTTAAATTTTATTCATATTATATCCAGAAATTTGAAAAACAGCAAATTCCTTATTATTTAGAATGATGTCACGTAGCGAATCGCGGACCACCGAGACGACCAGCTCAATGATTCTCTGAATTGGACCACCGGGTAGCTTCGGTTATGATAGAAGATATATCGATCACGTAGAAAGCTCCCATGTTAACTATGAGTCACAAATCTGTGATTTTATAATTGAGCAAAATATTCTTTTATATGTTGTTAATGAAAATTTTTAACAATATCCCCAATATTAAAGATATACATGGACATCCTCCCATGAGGTATGCTTTCATAAACAAAGTAATTTTACGAACATTTTATATTGAAAAAGAGATAAATGGACATGTATGTAACGATGAATGCCAAAGGTTAGCAAATGTCTTTGACGCTGCTAAACTGGCAAGCACTTCAACGCACGAATTAAACATTAGTATCCTATTGAATTATACGGATACTATTACTAATAATGCTGATAACTCTAACGTTATACAAATTGAGTCTCTGAAAAGAATTGCTATAGGCACTGATGATTTTAAGAAAGTTAAGAAAGGACATAAAAAATCCCTCTCGCCTACTGTTGAGAGTGATTATATCTCAAAAACCAGAAATTCTCTTTTAGGTGAAGAAAATCTGGATCCAAATGAGTATGAAATGGATGAAAATGATGACGTTGCTCGATCCCAAGCTACAGGAAATAAGAGAAAAATATTACTCCATTATACTCCGATGTCCTAAAAAATGGACAACTACTCATCGGGAATTAACCAGGATAGCAGTAGAAAGTTTCACTGCCAGGTATTCAGGTGACTCGATCCGCATTCAAAGAAATGCATTGACTACTATCGTGCATTTGTGAAATATTTCGAAACAACCAAAACACAGTTTTATACTTACAAATTAAAGGCAGAAAAACCTACCTAGTAGGCTTAGGATTCTCAGTCATAAAGATATCTCAGCTGAAGCGTGGGAAAGAGAGAATCTTGATACCAGTGTTTCTTGTGGAGCTGCCCAAAATGCATCTAACAAGAAAATATATAATCTTGGATCTCTCTCATCTAAATATTAAAGTAAAGAGCTACAGAGCCAAAAAGAGCCCAACTCAGTGCCACAGATGCCAGAGATATAGGCATACTCAAAGTGGGTGTTGTAATCTCCCGAGCTGCGCGAAATGTGCAGGTGAACATCTTACTAAAGATTGCATTCGACATAAATCCGATACTCCTCCTAAATACGACAATTATGGGCTTACCCATACGGCTAATTATAAAGGATGTACAGTCGCTCAAAAAAGTATCCAAACACTATGGTTGATTACAGAATTCAGAAAAAATGTCTGGCAACGATCTTTTTAGAAATTAGTGATCTGGCAACCTCGTGTCACGTGATACGAATTTGGTTTCTTTAATGCACTTTCATTTCAGGTTGTTTCGTTTAAAAGGAGTAGAAATGAAAAATGTCGTTCAAACTAGGTTTATAAGAGTAAACAAGTGTGAACATCAGCCGTCTCCGTATCTTGTAATGCTTTCGTTCGATTTCTGAGTGTTCCATTCAGAAAATATGTCTTAAAAATATCGATTGCACTGATACATCTGATTACAAAGAATATATTCAAAGCTTTAAAGAAAAATCGAGATAGAAAAAAATAGGTGTAATGACGGCTGTTTACAGTTTCCTGTGCGTTTCTAATTGCTTCATTCGAAAGGAAGAAACTGGAAATAAAATCATTTTATTGAATGTCTCACTAGTGAGAATATAGTTATTGAGAATATTGGTAGTATTTTTGAATTTTCGTTTTCTCTAGTCGTTCTCTTTGTTTCAGATTGTCTGACTCAGAACGGACAGAATAAAATAGAAATATCTGAATCCGTTGTATCAAAAGTCGGATTAGCGAGAATAATTCTCAATATCGGTTATTCTGATTTTCTCTAATACATTTGAATGGTGTCCGATTGTTTCCATTTAGAAGAAATTTATTTTTTAAAATTTCCTTTTATTGTGGGTCATATTAATGTAAAAGCAGATTATCCTAAAGAGGCTTTGCTTTGCAGTAGTGCATTTCTTTCATTTTCCGTTACTATGTATAGAAGGAACAGACTTCGTAAAAAATCCGCCATGGTGTGTTGTTGGATTAAAGAGGGTAGATGCAAATTCTTTATTGAAAAACCGATTAAAGAGAATAGATACAAATACTGAATTGCGTTTGTGTAATTTAGAAATATTTCGGTCAGAAGGAATAGATCTGTTAAAATTTCGCTGTATTCAATGCCGGATTAAAGAGAATAGAAGCAATTATCGACTGTATGAATATATAAGCAAATTTGTTTTCGTAAGTGCGTGGATCAAGAGACTTCCTACTACTGTTGAATTTATTTGCTCTCGATAGAAATGTTAGGATTAGTGATAACAATCCAGAATATATCTCATCAGTTCGTTATTTCCACCTAATTGTTGTATTGACCCAATTGTTGTATCCACCCAATTGTCGTACCCTCCCAACTGTTTTCCACCAATTTTCGTCCAGCCATTTGTCATCCACCCAATTGTCGTATCCTTCCAACTGTCGTATCCTTCCAGTTGTCCTATCCACCCAACTGTCGCCTTCCCAGTTGTCCACTCAGTTAACTTCCACCAAATTGTAGCGCTCCCCGAAGTGACTGCTGACCACTGTCTGAGTTAGAGCTAACTGCATACAAACCGCCGGATATGAAATCGTAGTAAATCGAGCACGGACTTGAAATCAATTTATCACTGCGAACCGACGTAATACCACGGCGCGGCCGTGGCAGCAAATAAATATACATATATTTTATGATTTGAAATTATTAGCTAAAAAAATTTGGTTGCGCTGAATGGGATTCGAATCCATGTCTCTCAGAAGCATGGCAGATGTCTGCTGCACCATCAGAGATCAACTGTTTGCTGAAAAATGTCTTAGTCTTTGAAGGTTTAGTGTAAGCCTTTTAAACTGCTGGTCGCGATTCATTGGTGTAGAGGTTCTCAACGTGGAGTACGCGGTAAAATTTTTTGGGCATCGCCTTGAGATCTCAAAAAACGCTAGATCTAGAAACAAAGTAAAAATAACCATTGTTATACTATAACTATAGTTTTATCTATCTATTCAAGGGGTACGCCAGTTACATTAACGTTTCCAAGGGGTACGTGAAACATAAATGTTTGAGAACCACTGATTTTAGTGGTTCGTGAAATCAATTTAATTGGTCGCGAATAACATTTTTTTAATGAATTAAAAGAGAAAATATCAGAGTCTAGGTCGGATGTAAAATATATTTCTTATTGTGGGTGGCCGTCAAAAAAGTTTCTAAAGCACTGTTCTAGCGGATATGACGCTAGTCATGCTTCTGAAAGACGCTGGTTCGAATCTTACTCATGGTAATAAATTTATTTCATGTGTTTTTGTCTACAGGAAAATGTCCTGTGACAGTTCATTACTGAAATATTTTACGAATTTTTCAGACTTTTTTTCTGGAATTCAGTTGGCCGTGGAAAAATTGTTACACGATTCATCCTTATTACGTATGTAACGACATCACACACAAATAATTGAGTTGTTTTAGCTCTGAGCGGCACTTTTTTGCACACAATGGGCTAAATGGGCAGGTCACAAGGACACCAAAGGCTCAGAGAAGGCTAAGGAAGGGAATCGACTTGACCGCTGTTGGGAGACAGATTGTAACTTGTCGTCAAGGCCATCCAGCATGTTTTTAACATGCACAGGATATGACTCTCCTTCACAGGGAGCCATGACTTAACCTCCCATCTCGAGAACGGTGACCTTTTCAAGCCCATCGATGTCCCCTGCTGACCGTGGGCAAGGAGGGCGGGAAGTTTTGCGGAAATAAATCTCAATGTTAGCCCAGGTGGAACCCGAACCTGGGAACTGCAAATGATGAGCCTGGCGCGCTAACCCATGAGCCTTCATTCAAAAAATGCACTTCATTTTAAAACTAAGTCATAGAAAAAAAATATGTAAAACCACTAAGTTCGCAAGAAAGTTGGAGATCTGTACTTGAGTTGAATCAATATTAAAAACGTAACCAAAATTCCACCATTATATCCCAGAGAATGTGATAATGCCGCCAAAAGTGGCATCAAGGAACAAATTGAGCACGGTTTAAGTGTTTTATCAACTATAACAGAAATATAGGCCTCATAACGGTGTCTCGTAATGTTGGGCTGGGTTGTTTTACCTCTGAGCGGCACTTTTTTGCACACCATGGGCTAAATGGCCAGGTCACATGGACCCCGAAGGCTCAGAGAAGGTTGGGGGAGGGGACCCAATGGTACAGCAGTTGGGAGACAGATGGTAGCCTCCCGTCAAGGCCATCCAGCGTGTTCTTTAACGTGCACAGGGTATGGCTCTCCCTCACACGGGGCCACGGCTTATCGTTCCATCCGACGGACGGCGGCCTTTCCAAGCCCATCGGTGTCCCCTACTGACCGTGAGCAGGCCGGGGAATTTTGCGGAGATAAATCTCAAAGCTGACCCAGCTGGGCCTCGAAACTGGGAAGTACAGATTACGAGTCTGGCGCGCTACCGACTGAGCTACCCCCGCCCCGTCTCGTAGTGTATAGGAGATAATAACAAAATATATTTGGTAAGAGGGATCCACTTGGAGCTCGTAGTCGGTCTAGGGAGGGAAATAGAGATATATAACATGCCTTTGTAGAGCATCAGGAACTTCCTGCGTCTGATTCAGATGGAATATACCACCTGGTCGTTGCAGTGGTGTAACAGTGGGTTGCGTAACACCGCAACTGCTCGGGTCTGGGTTCGAATCCCGTGATGGAATGGTCGTTTGTTCACTCAGAGCCCGTAGGTTTGCATGTCTGAAAATAAATAAAAAAAAAATATGTGTATACTATATGGATAATAGTATTAACGAAAGGTGATTGAAATTTCCATTTTTGGATATATTAATTCCTTTTTAACTTCATAGGGAGAGGTAAAATTACCTTGTTTGTATCATCTCTGGTGAAATGTATGAACCGGGAGAAATTTTGAAAACATTTAACAGCTACCTGAATTATATTTAAAATTAATACAAATATTTTGTCATCCGTTTAATCAGGTGCTGATAGTAATCGTGGATAGAATTCATCTTGTAACGGATGAATCTTTCTGGATGCATCCGAGTCCCAGCTGGGTCAGCGTTGAGATTTATCTCCGCAAAATTCCCCGCCCTGCCCACGGTCAGTAGGGGACACCGATGGGCTTGGAAAGGCCGCCGTCCGTCGGATGGGACGTTAAGCCGTGGTCCCGTGTGCGGGAGAGCCATACCCTGTGCACGTTAAAGAACACGCTGAATGGCCTTGACGGGAGGCTACCATCTGTCTCCCAACAGCTGTTCCAGTGGGTCCCCTCCCCCAACCTTCTCTGAGCCTTCGGGGTTCATGTGACCTGGCCATTTAGCCCATGGTGTGCAAAAAAGTGCCGCTCAGAGGTAAAACAACCCAACCCAACAACCTGGATGCATCCAAAATTCTGAATGGTAAAGCATTTGCAGTTAAAACACGTCGAGTTATTTTATTCAATTATTATTATTTTTTTAATTATTCTTATTTATTTCAATTACACTACTTATATGTTTAGAGATGATTTTTACCTTTGTATTTCTTTCCTGTTTTTCCCCATCTATAAAAGAAAAAAGACGTTCGATACACTAGGCCAATAATATAATTAATTCCACATACCAGGTTCAAAGACATCTAATCAGAATACATCATCCCTTTTTTGATAATGATGATAATATTCGAAATTTGTTGTCTGGATCAGACCAACTCAAAGGATAGAAGTGATCCATTCGGAGATCATGTATTTAAAAGCAGAAAGATTAGACATTAAACTATTGGTAAAAGTAATATATCTATATCACGGTTTCTATGTTTATTATCTTTGCCTCTTGCTTAACGTGTGCTTAACAGCAGTTAGAAAAAGTTCCTATTATAACATCTTTCTGTGCGCAGTGATATCAAAGGAGACGTATTTTTTTAGACACTTTGATAATACTACTCCCTGTTTGACATAAAGAATGGAGCTGCAAGTCCCGTTCAGTTTCTTGTTCGATTATGATTTACTGCGCTTTACTTCCATAGCCAATGAAAAGTAAGATGCGCCGCTTGCAAATGTATCAATCCTCAACTCGTTAGGGAGCTTCAGTGGCAGGTGTTTTGCCAAAGGAGGTCTAAGGAGAAGAAAGCTAGCTTTGCACAAGCGTAAGTGGCGCCGTTCTGCGGAATTTCACCTAAGCTGAACGTGGCAAATTGATGTGCAGGCACAAAAACAACTGTAAATGGCTATCTGCGCAAGCGCAGTGCAATCATTTTAGCCAACTGCAGATATGGTTTGTCTTACTATTGGTATATACATTACGATTTAACCAGTGTTTCCAAATGTCTAACAGCCATTACTGTTTGGCACAGTGGTAGCTGACCCTAAAGTTATTCAATGAGTGTTTTATCCCGTTCAGGAGTACATTTTACGATATCTGGAAAAGGCGTTTTATGTTTATTTTGAGTAATTTTGTATAATTTTAAAAATTAATATGTAAATTAATACATTTAATCATCTTGCGAATATATATAAGTCAATGTATGTTGCAAGTTTGCGTTCCCTGGAGCATATCGATGTACATTGTCTTCTGCACTTTGCTCTAACAATGTAATTCTTTTTTTATGGGAAATTGCCATCTTTGAAGTGCCTGCTGCCATCTGTTGAACGTTTATACAAGTAAAAAACTCGATATGATATTTATTGAAAATATCAGCAATTGTATAAAATATAATTATATAGATCATGTTATCGTGCATTGACACATAAATCTCAATTTATTATAATATACTAAATGCTGTAGGTTGTTCCAAATATTAAATATTTTTTCTTTAGCACAGCTGCTACCAGTTTTACAAAATTGGATTTTATTAAAGAAAATGATTTCATTTCTTCTTGATATTTTCTCTCTAAACGAAAAGCAAAGTATGAGTGGCCTTCATGAAGAAAATGAACATTTTTCAGAGTCAAAGTGTATGTAAAATTAGTCACGTGGTGTAAGGAATTGAAAACTTTGCTCGGCGTGGAAAAATAATGCAGGGAACGCGCTCCTCTCCCTGGCTAGGTGACTTCACTGCAATGCACGAATTTACCATGTTTAGAGGGGGCTGCAATCAAAAAGTTTACATTACGTCTATGGAAGTTAGCTCTCTTTCTCCCTTAGACACTCCTTGGTTTTGCAACGCGAATGTACTGTGTAAAAGACATTATGCTTTATCTTGTACTTTGCAATATTCTGAAATTAAAAATAATATTTCCAGTTTCTATCTTCTATTAACTATACCTAATAACAATTTAAGCTACAAAGAAGTCTTATTTCGTGCATAAAACATCGAATTATTTGTTGGGGCAGATTATTACCATCCGCGAATTGTTTTTGCTAGAACACCTATGATTGTGGCATCTTCTCATTGGTGGAATGCTATCTTTGATTTTCGAATTTTGCCGTTCGGTTCTTTATGTGAAATGGAGTTTATTGTCGTTAATTTTCACACCTAACTTTCTAACCCTGACAAATGCGTTATTAAATACTGTCATGTTTCCAGCCTTTTCAATAACATCAAAACCAATGAGTGTACACCTATCCCTCGATTTACACGGTACTCAGTTCACACAATTTTGGCTTTGCATGGTCAAAAAATGCAACCAGTTTCGATTTACACGGTACTGACTGAGACGTACATAGAAAGGAAATCTCAGTCAGTACCGTGTAAATCAAAACTGGTTGCATTTTTTGACCGTACAAAGCCAAAATTGTGTGAACTGAGTACCGTGTAAATCGAGGGATAGGTGTATTCCCTATTTTGTTAAGCAGATTTTAATTATAAATATCTGAATGCATTTCTATGTTATGGTGGATATTATTATACTAGAAAACAATCGGCGTTTTCAGCACCTCTTGATTTCTAGGACTTCACTCTGACCCCTATTTAACCTTAACGCCACACAGGATCTGAAATTTCTAACATTTCTGAGCTCTACGGCCTGAAATATTTGTAAGCATCAGTTTATGACTCCTTAACACTACTATATCGAAATTGATTGACGCTATTGCAATTTTTTTTCAGAACTATCCCCAATCGCTAATTTGTAGCTCTATAAAAACGACAGGTCAGAATTTGACCTCTCACCTTGAAGATCCAGATCCAAAATTTCATAAGGTCAAATGTTTGTTGAACTTTTCATATGTTTGTTGAATTCATAAATCAGTTTTTACCAATAAATGACTTTCATACAGCACTCAATTCTGGAAAAAAGGTTTGTGCTATATTTATGGATTTGAATAAAGCATTTGACACGGTTAACCATGATATATTGTTAAAAAAAGTTATCATTGGTGGGAATTCGAGGTTCACTGAATAAATGGTTCAAAAATTACTTGTCTAATAGGACTATCATCACTAGGATTGAAAATTATGAGAGTAGAGATCAAATTTTAAAATCAGGTGTATCACAGGGCTCAGTTTTGGGGCCACTTTTATTTGCAATTTATATAAATGATTTAGCAGAAATAAATTTTCAGGGTAATTTGTTTATGTTTGCTGACGATACCGTTCTGCTGAACGCAGGTATGCAGGTAGAAGAAGTAGTTAGATGTGCACAAAGCGACTATAATGTATCAAATTCTTGGTTTCAGAAAAACAAACTCTTCTTAAATGAAGAAAAAACCAAATATATGATCATTCAGAGTAGGCACAAGTTAAATAACTTATGCATTAAAACACATAATTATAACTGTCAATATAAATTAATAATTAACCAAAATGCATGTTCCTGCCCATTGTGGAAGAGGTTAATAAAATTCAATATTTCGGGATTTATATTGACCAAGATTTTAAATGGAAATCGCACATAAAATATACTTGTGATAAACTAAGGTATGCATCTTACAAAGTGTTGAAGTTGAATACACTTATTCCATTGGATGTCATAACAATGATGTATAAAGCTCTCTGTGAATCAATCATTAGGTATGGTATCAGTATATATGGATGCACATATAAATCTGTTTTAAATAAAATTAAACGAATAGAAAAAATACTCTAAATAATATTGTTAAATTTAATAAACATGTAATTAATGAAGATCACATTGGCAATATTTTTCATTATATGAACATTTTACCAGTTGACGTGTTATATATTTATGTAACTATCTTTAGAAATTACTTTAAAAATGAACACAAGGAGAATATTTTGAATGTGATCAATACAAGACGAAAATGTGAAAATTATTTCATTCAACCAGTTTTTGACAATAATTATGGAAAAGCGCGGATATCTTATCAAATACCCAAATTTTTTAATTCTCTACCGTAAGATCTGTTATGCCTCAACACTTATTCAGAAATTAAAAATAAAGTTTCGAAATGGTTATTAAATGTAAATGATTGAAAACTAATGTTTAAAAAGTCATATCCTGTATCTGGTATCCTTTAAGCAAGTGCAATTTTAATGTGAAATGATGACTTGTAATATAGGTGATAGATTTGTGCAATGTGTGCTGTAATCCGAAATTTTATAAGTGTGTTTAATTTTTCATGTCTGTGTTTTAATAAGTGTTTTTTTTTTGTTGTTGTTATTGTTTTAGTTTCTTTTTTTAATTACGTGTTTATTTTTCATTATACATGTTATATTCTTTAATAACCTGTCGTGTGATTGAAACGAATCATGCTGACAAGCCATAAGGCTTAGCGGGGTAATCTATATATATAACCATACTAAGGCTTGATAAAGATATTCACCTTAATGTTATCTTTGGAGGTCAAATTTGGGATTCCGTTTAAGCTTCACCACCTGGATTATTACTAGATGCAAATTTTCCGAGCTCTACTGTTTCTGTATCATAGTTAGACTTCGCTTGATTCCTTGTGAGTCTGTCACTCAAGTATCCCCTCAGTCAGTTTCTGACTATATTCTATATACAGGTGACCCAAAATGAATACACTATAACGAAAGTCTTTTTTATATTTTTCCAACAGCGAATGCAAAATAGAACTATAAACTGTTTCTAGCCTTTACAGACCTTCTCATACAAGAATGTGCATCAACAAAACCGAATCACTGATGGCCACTGCCTCAGTTGGAACAAATAGCACATAAACGTTATGCCAGACCAGGATTCAAACCCCGTTCATGATAGACATAGTGCCTCTGTGAACAAACATGATAACACTGCGTCAGCAAATTGACTCCACGTGATTAGATATTATGTATGAAGAAACCTCAAGTGCTCTAGATAAATTGAAATTTGCACCCATGAGGCTGTCCTATCCATCTCCACAACTATATTGGAAATTTTAAGTAAGAATTAAAACAGATTACTGATTATAGCTGTGACAGACGGGATGTAGAAGTCTATTAATGAAATCAAATGAGACTTAAAAAGCTTCAGAAGATTTTTTTAAATTTTGCTTTGTCTCAAAAAATGAAAGGTTATTCAACAAACTTTTTTCGTATAATCATTTTGGGGCGCTATGTATATTAGACATATTGAAATATATCTTTATTTTCTTCAAAAGCATAAAGTATAAATATTTTAAAAAATCTTAAATTTCAAAATTATGAAACTACCCTTATTATGCTTATTGCATCTATTAGTCAATGATATAAATAATTCCTGTACAGAAGTTGTTTGTACTTACTTTGCGCTATATCATGATTAGTTTAATTTTTTTCTCGCTTTATTGAAAAAACTGAAATGCAAAATAATTCTTTCGCCTAGGGAGGGAAATTAAATTAGTCAAAAACCAATTCATTATATCAATGTAATACATTTCTACGGTATCAATTTTATAGTTACTTCAAGAATAAAATATGTTCCAGAATTTTGAAATATCAAATTAAAATCTTTGCAACTGAGAGATCATAAAGAGATCATAATGCATCGGATTCTTTGCACGTCCTCATAATAAAATGCTATGGCCGAGTGATTAGCATCCATGGCTACTGATCTAAGGGACCTGGGTTTGAGCCTTGGGTACGGCATGGATGTTTCTGTTGATTTTCTGCTAAGACCCCTCCATCCTCACAGAACTTTCGTGTAAACTGACAGGCTCCTGTCAGATTTCTGTGGCGAGCAGCTGCTTCAGGGAATGTCTATTTATTAATTCTAAAGATGACACTCCCATAGGCTCCATGGTGGCCTTCGCCGAGTATTTAGCGCAACCATGTGTACCTTTGGGTTGGGTTGTTTTACCTCTGAGCGGCACTTTTTAGCACACCATGGGCTAAATGTGTACCAACACACCATGGGCACACCATGGGCTAAATGCCAACCATGTGTACCAGGTAGAAACTAACATAATCCATAATGCGCATTAGTACTTTAGGCTGTTCCGACTCCATGGACGAAGGGCCGCGCCTAGGAAGTTGGCTTCCCGCGGGCAAAAATAATTTGTCCGCCTTATTTATGATTTATTATAGTCTTGGGTACTAGTAGCGGGGGAAGAGGTAAACTCCCCTCCACCTAGAAAAATTGATCGAAAAATTAATTCTCATTAGATGATGTCGGTTGTACCAAAAATTATATTTTTTTTCCTCTTTAAAGAAAGGGGTATTGGGGGGTCATGTTTCTTTTGTTATCGGAAATATTTATTTCTTTTAATTTATTATTACAAAAAAAACAACAACATTTGTTTACATGTATTGTCAATAATAAGTTTTTCGTTTGGTTTTCCGGTATCTTTAGTCGCATCGTGTATGCAGAGCGGGATTTTCATCACCTGAGGTGGCGGGAGTGGCTCAGTCGGTAGCGCGCCAGGCTCGTAATCTGTAGTTCCAAGGTTCGAGTCCCATCTGGGTCAGCGTTGAGATTTATCTCCGCAAAACTCCCCGCCCTGCCCACGGTCAGTAGGGGACACCGAAAGGCCGCCGTCCGTCGGATGGAACGATAAACCGTGGCCCCGTATGTGGGAGAGCCATACCCTGAGCACGTTAAAGAACACGCTGGATGGCCTTGACGCTAGGCTACCATCTGTCTCCCAACAGCTGTTCCAGTGGGTCCCCTCCCCCAACCTTCTCTGAGCCTTCGGGGTCCTTGTGATCTGGCCATTTAGCCCATGGTGTGCAAAAAAGTGCCGCTCAGAGGTAAAACAACCCAACCCAACTCATCACCTGAGGCTGTCATGTAACGCAATGTTTGTTGAAAAAAGAAATGCATCTTATTTTTACAACAAACCGTTTGGCTATTATCCGTAACTTTTTAACGATATGAGATAATGATAGCATTAAAAAACCATTACGAAGCTCAATATGTTCTTTATCATTTATGATGAGGCATACTGCTTGGAGAAATACTTTTCCAAAGAGTAGGAGTCGATGTTTATATTAACTAATTGGTTTATATTTTTCTATTTTTGTGCCTTAATTTCGCGGGAGTAAAACATAACTACTAAAACCTTTTTTTTTTAGGAATCTTCGGCATTTCTAAATTTGGGTTGTTTAACTTCTGGGTGAAAATCTGATTTAGAACTTGCTAAAAACATACAAATGAGTGATTTTCAAATCTTATTTTCAGTTAAAAGATTTAAATTTCAATATGAAACTTATTTGCATATTCTCGCTTTACCATACTTTAACGCGAGGAAGTATTGTTTAGATCAGTGGTTCTCAACGTATTATGCTTCACGTACCCCCTGGAAATATGTATGTAACTGGCGTACCCCTTGTAATGATAGATAAAACTATAGATATAGTATAGCAATGGTTAGACGACTTTTTAGTGACTTTTGAGCTCTCAGAACGTATCCCTCGTTGAGAACCCCTAATTTAGATCATCCCGTCCAAATAAAACTTAGTGAAGAGCCATTAAGAAAAAAAATCAATATTCACAAAGAGCCGCAGAAAAATGTATCTTCTTAAAAGCGAAATATACGTTTCTAATGTGTAATGTAGTGAATTGGAAAAGAAATACTATATTCTTAAGGAATCAAGACACTATCTTGATTAAAAACAAAAATAAACATTTTAATGAGTACCATGAATTGGCAAAAGAGTTTACCCGTGTAAGGAAACAAAATTTTAAATAAAAAAAGATAAAAAAATACTTTCTCAGATCCCAGTTTTACCTTAAACGATTAGGGGGGGAGGGTTGGATATCAGGTTCAGTCGGTAGAACGACATGCTCGTAATCTACTTTTCCAAGTTTCGAGCGCCACCAGGGTCAGCGTTTATCCCCACATAACTTCATGCCTTGCTCTTGATCAGTAGGGTATACCGATGGGCTTGAAAGTCAGTCGGATGGGACGTCAAGCCGTGGCACCGTATACGGGAGAGCCATACCCTGTGCACGCTAAAAAACACGCTAGATGGCCTTGACGGGAGGCTACCATCTGTCTCCCAACATCTATCACAGTGAATGCCCTTCCCCAACAGCTATTACTCATTTATTTTCCAATATCTTGCATTTAAAATGGTCTTACACCAAGGTCTTAAATTATAATAGACAAACAGAATAGCGCAATTTCCTCTTTTTCTTGATTTCCATAACGAGAGCTGTCTTAGTTTACGTCTACGCAAAATTTTTAACCCACTTAAAATTATATGAGAGGCTGCTTCTTAATATATGGATGCATATCCATGATATAATATAAACCCTATCTAGAAAAAAATAATCGTGGGTGGAAGGGCAAGGAACGCAATCAAGTTGGAAAAACAGAAAAGGAAGGGGAGGAGGGCAAAACACTGGATTTTCATTGCATACAATATTTTTCCTCCTTTTCTTGTGCTCTACAAAATGTTTTTTGAAAAAATGCTTGATATTTATATGCACAAGTTTAATCACTTTTGCCTCCATTACCCCTTTTTAGTATTCTCTAGTGGGATGGACACCTATCCTCCTCCCCTCCTGCCCTGCTGAAAATAAATGCATTTGCATGTGCTTCACATTGATCAGTTCGACTTAAGTTGGTTATTTGGAAATCTTTACAGAAGGTTCTTCCTGCAAAGAATTGCACATAATCGATATAAGTCGACTGAAAAAAATCTCATACCAAGGGACTGATGACACTTATTGGAAAAGGGTTGCTATTTGACAGTCCTCTTATAAATAAAGTAACTTGAAACGCTTGAAGAATCCAATGATTTATAAGAGGAGAAATAACTTACTGTACCGTTTAGTGGCTTTCAATTACTCTCCTCCTTCAATGCTGTTCTCTTATATGAAGAGTTGTCTTTGCTCTAAACAGCTTTTGAGTTTTCCTATGTATTAAAAAAAAGAAAAACTCCACAGTTATACCTGTTGTATTTACAACATTCAGGTCTTTGGTAGCTCTAATTTACCTAATACTGTATACGTTAGTTCCAGCAATTACAGGAACTGTACAAGAACATGCACGATCCTTCATCCAAGTATTAATTGGTTGAACGGATAATACCTGAAGTACTTATTTTAATAACCTCAACGGTAGATAATTTTATTCAAAGAATATGAATGTAAAAATAATTTTTCCTTCCTTTTTGCCGAGTACTTAGCTCGCTTAGATTATTGATCGAAAGGATCTGGGTTAGAATCCCAGAGAATTAAAAATGTTTCTATTGACGTATGGCCCAGATATTTCTGACTATGCCCAGAAAAGGTAAAGATATACACCGAAGAGCCAAAACATTGTGACCAGCGCAGCAGTCGTTATGCAAATAGAAGCAACAGCAGGTAAACGATGGTACGTGTGAAGGTCATGAAACGGTAAAAATAACACCTGATATTGAGCTCTGTTAATCAGTGTTATTCTTGTTCTTCAGATAGGAAAGGCAGCAGACCTAAGTGAGTTTGACAAAGGCCAAATTGTAATGGCCAGACGACTGGGTCAGAGTATTTCCGAGACGGCAAGGCATGTGGGGTGCTCATGGTCAGAAGTAGTTAGTACCTTCAAAAAGTGGTCTGAGGAGGGAAAATTCACGAACTGTCGGCAAGGGGTGGGTCGACCACGGTTCATCGATGCCAGAAATAAGTGAAGGCAATCCTGTATGATACGAGCCAACAGAAAGGGATACTGTGGCGCAACTAGCCTGTAATTTGAATGCTGGTGAAGGGAGAAATGTATCACAACACAAAGTACATCGAACCTTGCTAAAAATGGCACTGCATAGCTGCAGGCCACTCCGAGTGCACATGTTAACCTCAGTTCACCGTCAAAAACACCTACAATGGGCACGTCAGCATCAAATCTGGACCTTGAATGATTGGAAGAAAGTCGTCTGGTGTGATAAATCTCGTTTCCTGTTGCCCCGTGTGGATGTTCGGGTACGTATGCATCGTTTACCTGGGGAAGTGTTAGCCCCAGGATACACTGTGGGATGAAGAGAAGCCGGTGGAGGAATTGTAATGCTTTGGGAAATGTTCTGCTGGGACCCCCAACTCATGGGTGACATTCTACGACAATCCAGCACAGTGTGGTGCTTGCAATGCATACACCAGTGTCCACATCGACCATCCGACAACGTTTGAATGAAGCTGAATTACAGCCATGTCATCCCATGCACAATTGCCTCTGACACTAATCATCTCCAGGGATGCCATCTGTAGTACATCGAGCATGTGTCCTGATAGGGGGATTGGCAACACATTGTCTTCTCGGCTGAGTCACTGTTCTCTCTCTAAATGCAGATGATGATCGCATAGTGTTCAATGTCGTTGCAGCCAGTGGCAGAATCTGCCACATATTTGGGAGAGCCACAGTGACCTCACACCAACCGTTTCGGTCTGGGGTGCCTTCAGAACACCTTTATTGCTTGTTAGGGAACTTTGACATCCCAAAGATACATGGACGACATTCTGCTGTGCCATTGCCTACCTTTCCTCTGAAGCTATCCTGTGCTGTTCTTCAGCAGAATAATACATGTCCCCACGTGGAATGCATTGTCTAGCAATATCTATAGGAAGTTAACACCTTACCTTGGCGTACTATGTCCCTAGATTTCTCCTATAGACAAAACATATGGGATGTGGTGGGTCGACTTCTCCAGTAGTGTCCGATTTATCTCCACAAAACTCCCCGTCGTGTCTTTGATAAGTAGGGGACGCCGATGGGCTTGGAAAGTCTGCCGTATATGCAATGAGACATAAAGCTTTGATCCCTTGTGTGGGATAGCCATATCCAGTGCACATAAAAGAACACATTGGATGTCGTTGATGGGAGGCTACCATCTGTCTCCTATTGGATGTCCAGTGAGCCTCCTCCCCAACCTACTCTGAAGCTTCGGGTTTCTCGTGACCTGAAAATTTATACCATTGTGGGCAAAAAAAGTGTCACTCAAAGGTAAAACAACTGAACTTAACCCAACAGTGTCTGCACATTGGACTCCCCCATTGGACAGTCTATCTCTCCATTTGGAGAAAGATCGATGGAAAGCTATTATGGACACTATTATGGACCTGTATGCATCAATGCCTAAATGTCTGGCTGCATGCATCGCCTCAGTACGTGGTGTGAACAGGGGTCACACCACGTACTGAGAGCCCATATTTTGGGCCCCTAAACAAACCCTTAATCAATGTGCGATTAACCATCACTACTTGTAGCATGTTCTACCGCTCTGCTCAGTTTTACCGAGGTTTGAGACTTACTTCATGGTATTGAAATTTTTGTATCCGTGCGTGTATGTAGAGGATTGTTAGTGATTCCCTGACTGACAGGGATCACGCTAATGCTGACTATTATGCAGATTTTGACTATTTTGCAGATATGATAGAACTCTGAAAATTTGCACCCGGGTTAATTCGGGTTGTAGATCTTGGAAAAAATTCGAATTCCGTTCATTCACATGTCATTCAAGGTCAAATCTTCAGAGGTCATGTAGAAGTAAAACTTTGATCTACGAGTGTTAGAAACGTTAAAATGGATGACCAGGTCTGTTTCAGGTTCTAGATGTCAGAAACGTTGTGAAATTTCTGATATGAAGGGTTCTTCGAAGTAAAAAGTCATATTGAGATCTATCATTGCTAAAGAGCTAAAAATTGGTTTCTTTGGATATTTTGGATCGTATATCTAAGAAATACTGTAAAAGTTTGAATTCATTGGGTCCTTAGAGGTCAAAGGCGAAACATATATCTACTGGTGTTAGGGACTAAAAATTAGTGCTTGGGGTATTTGATTAGATCTCAAAATGATTAAATTTTTGATGCAATATGTTCTTCAAGGTCAGAGATCAAATATTTATATACAAGTGCTGGAAACCTAAAAATTGGTGAATAGGCTATTTCAGGAAGAAAAAAACAGGGATTTTCATATATAGTGCGGACGATTGAAATTAGGTGGTTTCATTTGGAAATTGTTCAGCGAAGGCCGAAAATGCCTAGTTCATGCCGTCGGCAGGTTTATCGCCATTTGTATGGTATTGAGAGAGCAAGAATTATAGACCTAAATGAAGCTGGATGGACTACATGTCTTGTCGCTGCCCATGTTCATAAGGATGCACAAATTGTTGGGCGCTGTTGGCAACAGTGGCAAAATGAATGTTCTAGCATATGTGGCAGAGGGAGTGGTGCCGTCCAACAGACGTCAGCATGGCTTGATAGGAGCATTGTTCAACATGCTCGTTCGTCACCAAAGAGCACTGCAGGCGATATTCGACAGGCTGTGTCAGCAGCCATCAACGTCCCCATAACGACCCGAACTGTAAACCGAAGGTTGCAAGAGGCACACTTGCGCTCCAGGAAACAATTACATCGACTGCCATTGACTGCAAACCATCACAGCGCTCGTCTGGCTTGGTACCGAAGTCGTGCAAACTGTGGTCACGAATGGAACACTGTTGTGTTTAGTAATGAATCCCGTTTCTGTCTGGGTGCTGATGATGACGAGTCCATGTTTGGCGACAACCTGGCGAGAGGACAGATCCAGCTTTTGTTCGCGATCGGCACACTGTCTACCAGCCAGGCATAATGGTATGGGGTGTTATTGGATATGACAGCAGGTCACCTCTTGTCCGCATAACGGGAACACTGACAGCTGCATAATGTGTTAGCTCGGTTCTGCAGCCCGTTTTGTTACCATTCCTGGGAAGCATGCAGCAGCCCATTTTCCAGCATGACAACGCCCGTGTACTAGGGTCCCCAGACAATGCACAACTACGTGCACACGTGCAACACGTGCTAGGGTCCCCAGACAATGTTTGCAACATGTTCAAGTATTGCCATGACCATTACGATATCCAGATTTATCCCCAATAGAAAATCTGTGGGACCACATTGGACGACGTCTGCAATCCTCTCACTGGCAGGTGCGGAATCTCGATGAATTATGGGAACAAGTCAATGCTGCTTGGTGTGCAATTCCTCAGGACCATATCCATCGACTGTATGATCCATGCCACGCCGTATTGCCGTTCACGGCAGTGCAACAACCTACTGAGGCTGTCACATTGTGCTACATTATCTGATCTTCTAACCGCTGTAAGTTGCTGCAAATTAAATCATGGTATGTCAATATGTATTGCTATGTGTGTGCTACATTTCACCCCTATCCCCTCACTCCTTCTGGGTAGGGTGATTTCTTGTTGTGCATTGTAGTTTAAAAAAGAGAAACTGAGATTTTTCAGATTTTCCTGCTTCACATGAAACACGTTTACTGCAATAAAAAAGCTAGTCAAAGAATTAAAAAAAAACTGACAAAAAGAAATTAAATTCTTCTTCTTATCACAGAGAGGCAGCTTTCGATTTACACGGATGGCTAACGTTATGAGGATGCGGCTTTAGATTTTCCACTAGCAAATGCGAAGCTGCTTTCACTAAACGATAAGATACGCTATAATAATATGGAGACAAATTTTTTATGGCAAATTAAAAAAAATCACGGTTATAAACGAAATATATGCTATTAAGCTCTATAGGATCTGTAGAGTAATAATGAATAGGTATATAATAGAGAAATAATATGTTCTACATAAATACATTCCATGCACAATTTCATATATTAAATATGCATTAAAAATCTATCCCTTGAAACAAATAATTGTCACAAAAGTCTGACAGGAGCCTTTCAATATAATATGCCATTAAGAAAATCTTATGAGGAAGGCGAGACTTCAATAAAAAGTCGCATGAAAAGAAACGTCCATTTTTTTTATTGGAGGCCGAACTCAGGTCTCTCTGCAGCATAGCTAACGACCCGTCCATATATGTTCGCCAATTTATTAATAATTGCAAAAAACTATTCATTAAAATTATTAAATGAGGATTCAGCTTTCTTTTCCCTAAGAAAGGTACTGGAATGCTGTTCCAAGATGTTACAAATTAATCTGTGACCGTATTCCTTACTCCATCATGCAGGATACGATTCTAATATGAGTCTAACTTTTTAATCAAAGCTTTCTTTACATCTTACTTCTTCAAACAATTTTCAAATGGTGGACCTAAAATAGCTCAAGCAATTTTTTTCCCCACAGAGGTCTGAGATGTTAAATTCTGTCAGCAAATTCGTCATAGAAACGGTGTCGAAGTAGATACCTCATCCGAAAGGCATCACAAGAATCGTCCATGGCTTCTTCGGAGTTCGAAATACGATCCCTTTGATCCACAACCTTAACGATCGTCACTCTGTCATCGGGTGATACTTAGATATAAATACAAATGAAATTTACGTTTTTCTTTTAACCGAATAATTTTGCATTGTGAAGATGTAACAAGGAATTAAGTTCGATTTTGGAAAAACGGCGATTGAATCGAATCAGAAGGTCGTCCTGTTGTATAATTTTTCCTGCCACTTTAGTTAATTTTAAAATTTTTGCTTCCCAAACATGTAATATATTTTAAACATTTTTTCTCCTTTCCGGTTATTAATGTTATCAAAGCAGAGGGGGGATATTACTTCATGGATCCCTCCCTCCACAAAAAAGTTCAAATATTTTGCTCGCTTGTAACAATCCGTACCAACTAACTTTCTTTGCCGCTGATAGATGGTGCCACTGTGTCAGGATCCACAAAACAAACCCAAATAGCAAGATAGTGACAGATGCATTCGTGGCAGGCTAGCCAAGTGGTTTCATCGCTCTTAAAAGAATCAATTGAATCTTGTAGATCACGAACCACTGGCGCAATCCTGTTCTTTTTTTTGGGGGGGGGGGACATTTTCCTCAAATTCAAACTGCACCAATTAATTGCATTCTTTCGTTTTACTTATCTGCCTATTACTCTTCGCTTATCAGTTGTTGATCGATTTATCGTGTTGTAGATATAGTTGTTATGCCGCATCTACCCAATCAATGGAGGCGATGAGTTGGCTCAGCTAATAGCTCTCCACGTTGGTAATCTGTAGTTCCAAGGATTGAAATCTACCAGTGTCATCGTGAAGATTTATATCGTCTCCGTCAGAATGAATACACCGATGAGCTTGGAAAAGTCGTCCTTAGGATGGGATATAAAACTCTGGCTCTATGTGCAGGGGAGCCATACATTGTGGAAGTTAAAGGATATACAGGGAATACAATCTATTTCCTACCAGCAGGTACCTTTCCTCCAACCTTCTCTGATCCCTCACGGTCCTTGTGACCTGCCCATTTACCACATTGTGTGCAAAAGAGTTCACTCAGATAAAAAGCAACCCCAATTCAAAGCTGATCATAAAGAATTACATTTCAAGTGTATCAAATGCAGAGTATCATAGGCTGCAAATATTTACCTGAAACAAACTGACTCTCTTACCCATAAAAAAGGATTAATTTACCAAAATGTGTTTCATAATAAGGGAACGATCGTAATGAGTTTTATATCGAAGGAAAAGTTTTGATTCAGGAAGTGCTATGGCTATAGTATAAACATATTATGATAGCTTCATTTTTCTTGTGCCCCTCCCCCCCAAAAAAACCCCTGAGAGAACTGAACTTTATACCATTAACTACGAAACATGAGATTAGACTTATAAAGAATATATCGAAAATGAAAGCTATGACATGGGAAATGCAATTTAAACCGAAGTTCTTCTAAATGTGTTAGATATATTTTAACACAGAATTTTATTCAAATGTATTTATTGAGAGACTATTAAAACGATTTGTATTTTGCATCTTACATTTAGTAAAGCGTTAAGACATTCAAAAGTTCACTTTCGTAAATTCAGTGATTGACATATGAAAACTAATTATGATATTTTTTTTACCTTTTTTTAAACTAACAATTTGTTGTTTGTAACTCTAGAAGAAACCCATATTTGTGGTTGAAGTCGTTCCTGACTGTGCGGAGTCGCGCTTGACTTGGCAGGAACGACTCCGTGGTGACTTCGTGACTCCAATACAGGTGTTAAAAAAACGACTGAATAAATTCAGGATCTTTTTCTCCATTTCTGTACAGGTAACCGTACACTTTACCCAATTTTGTGAGGTTTTGGATCTTAGTTCCTGCATTAGCAGATAACTCTTCTAGAAAGAGGATGATAATCCCAAAAAAGATTTTTCATTGAAAGAAGGATATTTAATTATTTATAGAAAAATATACGACGGTAGATGATTCGCAATCAAACAACTGAACAAGAAATATTATTTTTCTTTTAATATACTGTTAGAAATAATATGAGAAATTTGGGGCTGGTATAGGATGATTTGATTTAGATTGGTAAAAACTTTTCACTAAATATCTCCATTTCAGCGTCCTGAAAGTAAACTAAGTTTAGTAAATATTTTAATATCAGTTTGTTGAAACTGCGACGTTTCATCTCAGAAGTACAGGGTTGTTATAATTTAAATGGCAGTACTCAGAGCTATGTAGAGAAGGATCTACTCGACGGATCACAACGAAAAGTGGTGGATACTTTAATAAGATCATGGTGTAGAGAATTTGCGAATAAAGAATAGTTAAGGTTAGTGCCACTAGGTGGCGTGGGTGCGCTAAAATAAAGAAAATACCAAGTTGAACAAATATAGCTTTTATTTTACAAAGCAAGTTTCTCAATATATGAACCATTCGTATGCAAAATGTGCTGGAAACGTAATACGGCATGGTCCATAGTTGCTTGAAACATGTCGGGGAATGGCTGCAACATGCTGTGTTATTCTTGCCTTCAGTTCAGCAAGCAATTCAACATTGCCTTGGTAAACTCAGCTTTTCAAATAACCCCATATCCAAAAATCGCATGTGTTTAGGTCGGGGGAACGTGGTGGCCAAGCATTCGAAAACGTTCGAGAAATTCTGTCCTCACCAAATATGGTACGCAACAATTGCGTTGCCATTTGTGCAATATGGTGTGGCGCTCCATTCTGCATGAAGGTCATGGAGTCTAAGCAATTTCTTTCTTGAAAAGCTGGAATAATCTTGCAGCGGAGAAGATCTGTGTAACGTGGTCCATTCACTGATCGACGCATGGGGCCTTGAGGTGTGATCTCTTCAACGTTCGATTATAAAGTTTGGTTCGATTATAAAGTTTGCAGTAAATCCGCACCATACAGTTACATAGTCATAGTGTAGGGGCACATCATGCACAGCGTGCAGATGTGTAGGTCCCCATATTCGGCACCGTGTATTCACTGCTCCGCGTAGGGAAAACTACGCCTCATTGGTCCATCAGACTGTGGAAGGCCACATGTCGTCCAGCTGCATCCTCGCCAGAAATCGCAAAGCGAAGTCGGTGCGCTGTTCAGGATCACGTGGTTGAAGCTGCTACACCCTATAAATTTTATAAGGATACCATTTCAGGATGGACCTTATAATTTACAGCAGTTGACCACGGAAGTTGAAGTTGCCGGAATACCTGTGTCGCACTAACTATGGGTAGCTCCTATTGCGACTGGATTTCTCTAACTGTAAGTGCGACGTATTCCGCATTGTTTCCTGCAACAAGCCGCCGGCATCTACCCGCAGTCACACCCAACTCGCCTATTTCTTCGAATTTCTGTATCATATTCTTCAGTCGATTCAGCTACAAAGGTCCTTTCCTTATATCTTTCTGACCACGATATTCGCCTAATGCAGTGGCGGCATTACTGCCGTTTTGGTAAAAGAATTTCACCAGCAAAGTTCGGTCCTTCTTGCAGATACCCATAGTTCCATCTAGCGATTACATGGATGACATAACATTTTATAGTGTGCCTCATGCGACTCGCATTTGTGATTGGCTGAAATGTCATAAAAAATTAGCATGTTCTACCATGTTTTTAGCGCACTCACGCCACCTGGTGGAACTAGGACTGACTAGTTTTTTATTCACAAATTTTCTACCCTATGTCCTTATTAAGGTATCCACCAATTTTCGCTGTGATCCATCGAGTAGATCCTTCTCTACATCGCTCTGAATACTGTCAGTTTAATTATAAACACTGTGTATATAACCTCTGAAAATGTACAACTAACACAGTTGTACAACGCCACAATAGGCATGACGCACAACTCACAGCCGGAGTCACGAACAATATTTCTCCGCTCTAAGCTCATACGAAATATACAGAGTATATATTTATGCTACCATAGACTGACAGTAAGCCAATGTCTGATTTCGATGTTGCCGGAAGCATGTACGAGAGGCATGATTTTTCTCGTGGCACCGTTAATTCGAAGCCTGCTTATGCGGTGCTTCCTGCAACGTTCATGCCTCGCCGATGATTAGTGTAATAATTGTAAAAGATTAAGACTTTTGTAAGATTTCCCCCGACAACAGAGACGGTGGTGGGGGGGGGGGGTCCAGTGGATAGTGTGCCAGGTTCGTATTATGCAGTTTCTAGTCCCAACTGGGCCAAATTTAGGATTTTTCTCTGCGAAACCGCCCACTATGCCTTCGGTCAGTAAGGGACATCAATGGACTTGGAAAGGCAGCCGTCCGTCGGATGGAACGTAAAGTCATGGGTCCGTATGCGGGACAGAGTCATAGGTGATATTTACAGAAGACGTTGATTTGATGGGAGGCTACCATTTGTCTCATAACAGCTGTCCAGTAGGTCTCTTCTCCATAATCTTCTCTGGGCATTGGGGGGTCCTTGAAACCTGGTCATTTAACCCTATTGTGTGCAGAAAAAAAGTGCCACTTTAACCCAATCCCAAAACTACTTGTTATTATTGATTTCATTTTACCTTTCTTCGTTCGCCTGTCATTTTTTATGTATAAAAGTAATGGCACCATTAACATCTCAAAGACCATCATAGCAAGTTACTCGGAGAGTGTCGTAAAGTAGAACATATTTGCCCTTTCCTTTATTAACCTCATCCAAAAGGATGAGAATTTGTAGATGTTGTTTTTGCCCCTCTCATTTCGTAAGATGTTATTTGTCAAAGAACTAGCCTAGTCAAAGGGCTCAAATGGAATCGAGGTTTAAACATATCCTTGACTTTTCTTTAAAAATCGCCTTAACCAAATTTCTTCAAATCAAACTTTGTTGAGTCTCAAACATATTAATTTTATCATTGTTAAAATTATTCATTTTGAAAGAAATTATTGCTGACGCAGCGGGAATCGAACCCGCAACTCTCTGGATACATACCAAAGCGCTCTAACCATTAAACCATGCGTCAGAAAACAAAGCACTGCAGAATAAGACTTATAAATCTTTCACTGAGATGTGATGGAGCTTGTGCCATCATGGCGGCTTTTTTTTTTCCCGCTGCGTCAGCAATAATTTTTTTCAGAAGTTTTTAACAACTGAAGGCTTTGCAGCAATAACGAGTAAGCTCCACTTTCTGCCAATTTTGAGTAAACAAAAAGTACCATTTAAAATTTAAGTTTTTTTTTTCAAGTAAGCTATAAATTGATAGACAACCAATATTGGTTGCAATAAACGTTTTGGCTGAACATTAAACTAAACAAAGGCCATATTGTTCTCTAGAGGATAGCACATATAACTAACTATGAGTAACAATTGGAGTTTCCTTTTTTTTTTCTGCCAGCCCTTCAATTGTTGAAGTCTATTTCTACTGGTAATCTGTGAATTTACTATAGATGGATTTTTAATAATACAGGTTTAAGCGTGATTGACTTTCTCATTAACATCTTCTAAATCATAGATTCCCAACGGGGGCGATACCGCCCCCCAGTGGGCGCTGGAGCCTTCCATGGGGGTGGTAGCGGATCCAGAGGCAAATGGGGGACGTTCAGGCAGTCAAGAGGGGCGGTCAAATAAATAAATAAATTTAATGGAATTTTCTGTGGCAACCTTTTTATCTCTTCTATTCTGTGGTGTCTTCCTGGTGATTCTGGTCATCCACTACCTCATCCGTCAAGTACAGCTTTTCAACTGCAGCTTGGACAATAAGTTCCCTGCTACCGCCTACTAGCGTACTGGTACGTCTGAAGTCTGAAGTCGACTGAGATGCTCTCAAAAGTTCTCTTCAAGATCACAGATTGGATATAAGCTTCAATACGTTTTCCCACTCCAAGTCGCTTTTGAGTATGATTTATGGTACGAAGTTACAATACCATCCCACTTCAGAACATAAGCTATAATATTAACATTACACTTGTGAATTAGGCTCAACTCATTAGCCAGCAGATCATACTTTCTCTTCTTTTCAACCTCTACTGTCTGCAGGTTATCCTGAGATGTTATTCCTACTTCAATAATTGTAATCTCATTCAATACTTTAGCATGCACTACTATATCAGGCTTATTATGTTGGACATGTGTGTCCGTCTTGATAGGCAAATCAACCTTGATGCAATAATAATATAGTAATAATAAATTTATTATATTTATATTTTTTGAAAATACCTGTTTTCATGTATAAATATTTTATCTAGCTATGTAAATTATCTTTTTGTTATCGCGTTAATAAGCATTTTTAAATTAGCATTAAGTATACCTATACCTAATTTGCTTTTGTTTAGAATAGATTGACGGTGACAAGTCCTTGCAAGTTGGTAGGCAAACACGCGGTTCATGCAATTTAACATGTTTCGACAAGAATATGGGAGCTAGAAATGACTTGTTTACGGAGCAAGTGCGCCGGCATCGCAAACATACAAGTTAATGCGTGCACTAAATCAAATCTATAAAAGCGATAGCTCTAGGAATGTTTTATTATTTTTATGTGCTTCGCCGTGATAAATAGTCGTGAGTGATAAATGTTAGAAGTCATTATAAACATTATTTTTATAACTATCTATAAATCTGTTGAGAAGTTAATTTGTATTTGAAAATGTCTGAATCTACATCTAAAAAGAAATGCCGGCAGTACAGTATTGAGTATTTGAAATATGGATTTACGTACTCTCCTACAAACCAATCATTACCTATGTGTTTAATTTGCCGAAAAGTTTTTTTAAATGAAGCTATGAAACCTTCTAGGCTACAAGAGCATTTAAATAAAATGCATGCTGATAAGAAGAACGAAGATTTATCCTATTTTCAAGAACTGGAAAAGCAATATTTAAAACAGCCAACTATGTCAAACCTTTTTGCGTCGTCTTCTAAACAAGATGATGATGATGGACTACGAGCCTCATATAACGTTTCATTGTTAATCGCAAAAGCAGGAAAACCACACACAATTAGCGAGGAATTAATTTTGCCGGCAGTCAAAGAGATATTAAAAACTGTTCTTCATCATAAGACACCGTCAGATATCATCAAAAAATTCCTCTCAGTAATAATTCAGTGCAAAGAAGAATAGATGAAATGGCAAAAGACGTTGTAATATCATTATGTGATTACTTAAAGACTTTCAAATTTTCCATTCAACTCGATGAATCAACTCTACCAAATAACGAAGCTCTACCCTTATCATACGTACGATTTATAAAAGAAGAAAAAAATCATGAAGAGTTATTATTTGTTAAAAATTTGGAATCTGATACAAAGGGAGAATCTATATTTAATACCATGCAAAAGTTTTTTCAAGAGAAAGAAATTCCTATTTGCAATATTTTGTTTGCTGCTACTGATGGTGCTCCAGCAATGACAGGGCGTCATAAGGGTTTCATAGCGCATTTGAAACAAGCGGTACCAAATGTATTCGCTGTACATTGTATTATTCATCGTCAGCATTTGGTTGCCAAAAATTTGAATGTACGTCTGCATACGTCGCTCCATTACGTTATTAAAGCAATCAATAAGATTAGAAGCAATTCATTGAATGACCGATTATTTGGTAAGCTTTGTAATGAAAATGATGAAGATTACAATCGCTTGCTGCTGCACATAGAAGTACGTTGGCTCTCTAAAAGTGTTTGTCTGAATCGTTTTTTCAATCTGACTCAGTACTGGACTTTCTTGAAGACAGAGACGAAAAATTGCGCGAAAACCTGATTACGTCAAAAAATGACAACGCTTATTTGACAGACCTGTTCAAAATATTTAATCAAGTTAATTTACAACTGCAAGGTGATGAGTTGAATTTAATTAAAACAAAAAGCGTCATAGCTGCTTTTGCGGGAAAACTTCTTCTATTCAAACGAAATCTAGGTATAGGTGAATACAACCACTTTCCCACATTATCAGTAGTCTCTGCAAAACCGGAAGATTTACTTACTTACTGCCAACACTTGGAAGTTCTTCACGTTGATTTTACGGAGCGTTTCCAAGATATTTAAAACATGAATATACCGAGTTGGGTTTTAGATCCTTTCGCAAACACAGATACTGAAGAATCATCAAATTTGGAAGAGGCACTCTTAGAACTCACGACTAACGAAGTACTCAAAGTAAAATTCAAACATGTATACCAAGAGTTCTGGCTTCAAAAATCAATACCAGTTCTCTACCCTGGATTGTGGGCAATAATACAGAAGTTTTTAATCGCATTTCCTTCGTTCTATATGGCGAGCGTGGATTCAGTGCAGTAGCTAATTTACTGTCAAAGAAGAGGAACAGACTACACATCACTGAACGTCGCGATCTGCGATTGATGTTAACGAAATTGGAACCCGACATTAACAAATTGTTAACACTCCACCAGCCTCAACCATCTCATTATTTTTTTTTTATTTATTATTAATTTTGTGTTTATCTCATTATTTTTATTTCTTATTGATTCTGTGTTTATTTTTAAAATTTTAATAAACAATGTTGTTGTACATTTGGTTGTCGTTTTATTAATTTCTGCCTTATGATTTTTAATAGATAAATAAACAGATAAATTAGGTACAGATAACATGCAACAATATTTTAATATTTCATATAAAATTAACTATTATGGACGAGGGGGCATTGAAATTTTTTTCTCTTCTAAAAGGGGGGGCGATGGTCCAGAAAAGGTTGGGAATCACTGATTTAATATATTCAGATGACCCGGAAAGGTTCATCGAATCACGATAGGTTTTGTTTGGTGTGCCAAATTTACTGATTAAACGGAAGCTATTTTATTTATATTAATTTATTTCATAATTCTGCAGGTAGTTTATTATTTTTTCAAAATTTTCACTTGTATATTTGTTTCATCGATACTGTTACGTACAGAAAAACTTGAATATTCTGCTAATAAATATTAAAGCGATACAAATAGTCAAAATTTGAAATTTCTCTTTGTTCAGTAAACTGCCATTACCCTGCTTAACCTTTTGCTTTATGTTTTATCTTTTAACTGCGTTGCAGAAAAAATTATGTCTCTTGGTTTTAACCAAGTAAGAATTTGTTGACTCGTTATTACATAACATGTTGCGCAAATATCATTTCATATTGCCGTGGAAAAACTAAGAAATATATAAAGAAATTGGGAGTATATCGATTTTTAACAAAAATTTGCCTTTTTGCCATGTGAATAGAATAGCTGGAATAGAATAGCTGACCGTTAGAACAACACAAGCTTTGCCGTCTTGGAAATGCTCTGATCCAGTGGTCTGGCCATTACGGTTTGGCCTTTGTCAAACTCACTTAAGTTCCCTGCCTTTCCCATCTTAAGAACAAGAATAACACTGACTAACAGAGCTTAGTATCAGGTGTTATTTATACCGATTCATGATCTTCAAACACGCCGTCGTTTATCTGCAGTTGCATAACGACGCGATGGTCATAATGTTTTGGCTCTTCGGTGTACATCTTCAGAACATTACTGCGGAGGACAAAATAAGAAAACCTACAATATTCCAAACATCGTGACTAACAAAGTTGTTCGATCGTGAGCTATTAATCGATCACGAGATTTATTTGTTTTATCATGCCTTCCATGCAGCGACAGAGGTAGAAGTAATTAACGTGCGAATTTATGTCTACTTGAAGTCAAAACATATTATTTGAGAGTGCAAGAAACGAAAATGCTCGAATTTGAAACGTGCTGTTCAAAATCTAATTTATGGTGGTCGATATACTTAACTGAATCAGCCTGTTCCGACATGAACTCTACCTAACCAGAAGTTAGAAATGGACTTACTGATAAACATTTGGTTTAATGCTTGAGACTGGCGCTTTCAACATACACCACCAATTACGATAAAATTGCAGCGAGAACTGGGACAGCAATGGGCTTGTTCGTTTGAAACGGCATTAAGCCGTTGCTCTGTGTGTAGGAGAGTCCATACACTGAGCGCGATAAAGAATTCCTGGTGGCCCTGACTGGAGGCCACCCTCTATGTCTTAATAGCAGTACAGCCCTAAGGGCCATTTAGATACACCGGGCCAGAACAGCCATTGAACAAATGAGGGAAGAAAGGGTGAAAAATAAATTTGCGTAAATATTTCAGTGAGTTAATTTATCTAACGTTTGATATAAGCTATTTAGTTTTAAATATCATAAAATAAAGTAATTCTTTACTGCTTTATTAAAGTAATCATAAATATTTATGAATATTTGTGATTTTTAAAAATTAAGAACGACAAATTATACTTTTAATAGATAAAAATGTAATCAAAACAGATATATATTAAAATTTAAATATTTTTAGTTTATATTCCGGAATAGCTATGATATAGGTGGCTGTGGTCAAAGCCTCCTATATCAGAAGACGCTTGAACAGTGTAGTAACAAATGCATTAAATTTTGCATATATAATTTACATTTTTCAAATATTTTTGTTAAACAATTTACGGTTCCTATTTGTTTTTAAATTTTGTGAATGATTTACTATAGTCATAATCACTAAACGGTTTCGTTTTACTTAGTTTAAAGCAAAAAGATCTCAATCAAATTTTAGACATATTAAATTGAGTTAATTTTTATGCTGATTTAATATATTCGATTTCTCCCTTCTTTTGCTCAACGGCTGTCCGGCTTTGGTGTATAGAGGTGGCCTTTCTTTCCTAGTCAACTTCCCTCACCCTTTACTGAGCCCTTAGGTTCCTTGCGTTGGGTTGTTTTACCTCTGAGCGGCACTTTTTGCACACCATGGGCTAAATGGCCAGGTCACATGGACCCCGAAGGCTCAGAGAAGGTTGGGGGAGGGGACCCACTGGAACAGGTGTTGAGAGACAGATGGTAGCCTCCCGTCAAGGCCATCCAGCGTGTTCTTTAACGTTCACAGGGTATGTCTCTCCCGCACACGGGGCCACGGCTTAACGTCCCATCCGACGGACGGCGGCCTTTCCAAGCCCATCGATGTCCTATACTGACCGTGGGCAGGGCGGGGAATTTTTGCGGAGATAAATCTCAACGCTGACCCAGCTGGGACTCGAACCTGGGAACTACAGATTCCCTCTACAGTAAAAGGCATGATTATTTGTTACAATTATAAAAGAGAGATTTGCTATTATTTCCAATAAAACGTACGATTATATATTAATACCTTATATTATTAAAATAATTATTTTAGTTACCTGTAATACACTGCAGAAAATAATTATAAATATTTTAGTCAAATTAAACTTTGTACTCACTCCACTGTATTCTTATTATCATACTTGTCCAGAAAATTTCAAGAGACCTAAGAATATCTTGTACTGAGTTCCTGTTTTCTTTCTCAAGAACTCGTTCTATTAACTTTCGAGCTCCAGTTTTAACTAGTTTATCTCTATTATTTTATCAATGCCATTGGCATAATTCCGTTGTAGAAGGTATAGGCTGGCTAAGCAGCCTGGTACTTCATTCTGTCACTATAAAATCTATGATTTATCTCCACTGTATTCACAGCATAATCCACAATAAATTTACTTTTATAAGCAAATGTAAAGTCCTTGCGAATCGTACTTTCATCGGCAAAGGTAAATTACTTGCGGATGGTAATTTTATATGCAGAAGGAAAATCCTTACGTTGGATTGGGTTGGGTTGTTTTACCTCTGAGCGGCACTTTTTTGCACACCATGGGCTAAATGGCCAGGTTACATGGACACCGTAGGCTCAGAGAAGGTTGGGGGAGGGGACCCACTGGAACAGCTGTTCGGAGACAGATGGTAGTCTCCCGTCAAGGCCATCCAGCGTGTTCTTTAACGTGCACAGGGTATGGCTCTCCCGCACACGGGTCCACGGCTTAACGTCCCATCCGATGGACGGCGGCCTTTCCAAGCCCATCGGTGTCCCCTACTGACCGTGTGCAGGGCGGGGAATTTTGCGGAGATAAATCTCAACGCTGACCTAGCTGGGACTCGACCTGGGAACTACAGATTTAAGAGCCTGGCGCGCTACCAATGCACACAGTAGCAATACTCCCGTAGGGAAGAAGAAATCACCACAGTCGTTGTAGATGTAACATGAAGAAAATTCAGGAAGAGCAGAAAGACGAAGGTGACGTGGTTTGTATCGTAGCATGTTGCGTGAACAGCTGTTGCGGAAAATGGCGTTTGCAGAGGTGTCGGGTATTGTATGGCATGAAGATCAGCAGTCCTACATTCAGATTGAAACTTTATGAGGAAACATTTTTACTGTAGGGGGGATTTGTTGCATCGAATTTTCGCTATTGATTAAACTTGGATTAGGGATTCTGAACCTAAATAGAAATCTCAGTCCAATCAGTGGAGGTTGGGTTGGGTTGTTTAACCTCTTAGCGGCACTTTTTTGCACACCATGGGCTAAATGGCCAGGTCACATGGACCCCGAAGTCTCTGCGAAGGTTGGGGGAGGGCACCCACTGGAACAGCTGTTGGGAGACAGATGGTAGTCTCCCGTGTTCTTTAACGTGCGCATGGTATGTCTCTCCCGCACACGGGGCCACGGCTTAACGTCCCATCCGACGGACGGTGGTCTTTCCAAGCCCATCGGTGTCCCCTACTGACCGTGGGCAGGGCGGGGAATTTTGCGGAGATAAATATCAACGCTGACCCAGCTGGGACTCGAACCTGGGAACTACAGATTACGAGCCTGGCGCGCTACCAACTGAGCCACCCCCGCCCCTTATTGTTAATGAGGATTATAAGCGAGAACATATTTTTAATATAGACGAAACTGTCTTGTTTTGGAAAGAAATGCCTAATCACATGTATATTATGAAGGAGGAAAGAAAATGCCGGGATACAAGGAAGCAAAGGACTGGTAACTCTACTGCTGGGGGAAATGTTGCCGGTGATTGCAAACACAAACCACTGTTGCTGTACAGCACAGAAAATCCATGGGTTTTCACACGCAAATATATTATCAAGGTTTCACTTCCAGTTATCTAAATTTCTAACTCTAAGGTCTGGATTACTCTCGAAATCTTCAAGAAGTGGTTACAAAAATATTTCATACTACAAGTAGAACAGTAGTGTGCTGAAAACAACATTCCGTTCAACATTTATTAGTATTGGACAATGCTCCTGACCATCCACCTCGCTTGGATAATTTTCATTCTAATGAAATTAAAGTGTTATGTCCCAATACCACCCACTTCTTACAACCAATGGATGAGGGGTTTATTGCTACATTCAAAGATTATTGCACATGAAGCACTTTTAAAGGAGAACCTTAGAGCAGTTTTAGAAGGAATATAACCTCTATGACACAATCAAGAATATTGATGCTGCCTGGTGTGAGATAACATCATAAGATATGAATGAGATCTGGAAGAAACTCATCCCACATTTTGCTCATGACTTCCGTACATTTGACGAGGTAGAGTCAGTCGCAAAAAACGTGGTGGAGCTCGGAAAACAATTGGATCTCGAGATGGAGGAAAGAGTGTGTTTACCAATTTTTGGAAAGCCACTCTGAAGAGCTGACCAATTAAGATCTCTTCAAACTTGAAAGAAAATAAACAGTAGGAGGCAACTGAAAAGGTAGAAGTTGTTGAAAAAACTTTCACCTAAAGCAGCCAGCTGAAGCTTTTTCTTTAATCAAGAAGCACTATCATCTTTCGACGTTAACGATCTTAACACCGAGAGGTTCACCAAAGCGGCAGCAAGTGTGAACAATGCCGTTGCCTGCAACAAACCAGTCTACGAAAAGAGAAGAAGAAAACTGTGCAGATTAAAATACATCAGTTTCAAGAAAGTGGACATGAACGTATGGCATCCACATCCACAGGTGGTACCACGACTAGTCAATCTGCTCCAAGTACGAGTAGTCAATCGGCTTCAGAATCGGTGTCATCGAAAGTTTATGATCCTCCATCTCCACAATACAGACAATAATGTGAGCAAATTAAACTCTCTATTTTTGTTCTTGTATAGTGTATTTTTATATGCTATACAGTACTCTTTACAGGTATTAGAATAAATTACTTTTGAATAAATACTGTACTTTACATTATTATTCATTGTGTGTTTTTCTGCCTCTTTTAATTCAGTTACAGATCGTTAAATGCTGTAAACAATACTGTACATAGGCCTGGTGAACTTTGTTGAGGGTTATAATATCGATAAGTTACACTGCACGTGTATTTGTTATCTATAAGGCCGAAGTTGGACTTGTGTCCAAAACGGACTTACGCACATAAAAATAACCCAATTAAGTACGTAAGTCGAGTGGTGTCTGTAATTGATTTCATTAATCAAATTTAAAATTATTATAAATAGATAATTGAATTTCTTCCTCATGTATAGAAGGTTTTTCTAGATGCAGGTCTCTTGATTAAATGAATTACTCTTCTTCTTTAAAGACAATGTGATTTTTAGCCAAGACGTGCTATATATATATATCCCAAAGAACATCTGTACAAAAATGATTTTACACTGATAAATTGTTCACAATTAATGCTAATAATTAAAGAAAGCACAGTCACTTCTGCAGTCTCAATCTGTGACAGTTTTGAATAGAATTCCAGAACAGGTATCAAAATTGGTAACGACAGTGATATGTTAATGCTGAAATATGGAGAAAACTCTTGAAGGCCCTTATGATGTAATTTTGTTAAGAAAATAGTTCTTGTGTGATCTATATTAGGACATAATAATCAATGTTCCGTTGTTTCAGGATTCCCACAGAGCGAGACAGTTGTCATTGTCCGTAATGCGACAACAAAACAAAAATGCATTCAATGGAGCAACATTGAGTCTAAGTCGAATAATCAAAACTTCTGAGGCTCTAGAACACAAGACGCGGAATCGTAGCAAAAATAACGTAGCTAATAATATACATATACGGTACGTTATTTACTGAGCTCGTAGCAAGAATAACGTAGCTAAATTCTTGCTAAACACCTCCATTACATTTGAAGAATTACCGCATAAACTGATACTTGACAATCACTCAGTGTTAGAATTGCGCCGTTTCACATGGCGGTCTGGTAATAATGTTGTTCATTCAACGAGTGTTCTAGCTACTATCATTCGACTGTCCCTTAAAAATTAAATTCTCTTGGCAATTCAACATCCGTCACATTTATCGATCGACCTAAAATCTGCATCAATTCTCAATGTTACGGCCATTCTTCAAAGAAATGCTGTAGTGAAATTGGATGGGCAATTTGCAGTGATGAACATGAAGCATCCATTTTTGTTTCATTTTTTTTCATCTAGGAAGCACTTTTGGGAGTAGGGTGAGAGTGAAATCCTCTCCCTTCGCCCAAATTTCAAGGTGCATTGCACCCCCAAATCAATGAAACTGTCCAAATGTAATGACTTACTCCTTCTCTCAGCATTTGTTCGTCTATTTCGTTTTTAGGGAGTGGAAAAAATTTACTTTACCTTCCCCTTGGGAGAGACATTGGCGCTGGCTCATAATTTGATGCTCATATGTTCGACTTTCCACTTTGTTTATGGATGGGGGTTTCTCAGTTGGTAGCGCGTCAGGATTGTTATCTGGAGTTCTTAGTATCGAAAGCCAAAGTTGAAATTTATTTCTACCAAAACTTTGTTTTCCACTTTCCATTACGGTTTTTACAGAACTTCATAGTGACATCGAATACGAACTCAGTAAGAAATTTTGCATACATTGGCATGTTTTATCGTTCTTCGCTCATGATGCTGTCTTCATAATAATTTAACCAGGCAGTTTTCATAATAAATTATAGTGAAAAATGTAATAATGATAAGCAAATGTTGATTTTAAACTTGAAGTGCGACAGACCGACTCCCCGGAAAAATAATTCACCAAGTTCGCACCTATATATTGTCCATGCTCTCTCTCTATATGCTACATATGGTCCATGTTGTAACCTCAAGTTGTGTGATATATATATTTTACCTGTATAAGAATACAATTATGGAATAATTTTAGAACTTTAATTCTAAGATCTTTGAGATGAAATCACTAATGTACGAAAATGTATCTATTGCATTTCTATTAGAGGCATAATTAATGAATAATTCAGTCTCTTAAAATCTATAATGTTAACATAGTAATATCATCACTGAAAGGATGGGTTATTTTACAAATCTATTCAATAGAAAGTTAAGGAAGGCAAGGCTTATAGGGTTGGGATACGTAATCTCCAAGAAGCACATTTTGGCACACAGGCTAATAGTTGGCTAAATAGTGAAATTTTGGGCTAAATAGTGAAATCACCTAGAGTCAGAAAATGTTTGGTGAAGGGAACCCGTTGGACAGCTGTCGAGAGACAGATGCAAGTCTCCCTTTAAGAATATCCAACTTGTTCTTTAACTTGCTCATGTTTTGTTTCTCACCCACACGGGATCACAGTTTAACGTTCCATTTGACAGACTATAAACTTTCGAAGCCCATCGGTGCCCTCTACTGACTGAGGCTGAGGTGGGAGTTTTGTGGAGATAAATCTCAACGTTGGCCCAGATGGGACTCGAACCTGCGAGCTTGCAGATTACGAGCCTCCCATGGTACCACCTGAGCCACAACCGCCCGAAAGTTTATGGGAGAATGCATGACAAATTGCATTATTCCAAAATTTAATTCTCCAAATTAATGAGTAAATCTCGTGCACTCGTTGAAATACGTAACTATTTTTTTTTCGTTAAATTGATTTTCACAAAAAATAAGTTTTTTAGTCTAAACTTTGGGGTAAATCGAAACTTTTCCAACTCGAAAATCAAATTTTGCCAAATGAGAAAATAACGTCTCTGTCTGGTTCGTACCTAGATTTCGCTCCGTGGGGGGAGGGGGTGCAATTTTCACAACTCTCCTGCATTTCGCCATTTGACTTCCAATTTTGCAAATTAACCATAATTTCACAGAAAAAATCCCAATATCTACATCTCGTCTGAATTGTAGTAAGCCAGTGTCAATTTTCCCAACTCCCCTTGATTTGGTCAACTCTCCTTAATTTCACAAAACCAATCCCAATCTTTACATCTGTATATTTTTCATATACAGATGTAAAGATACACTTCTTATTTTTCAAACTCCACAATGTTTTCTAAAGTTTTCCCAATTTTTTCAACTCTCCATAACTTCACAAACCCAATCCCAATTATCACAACTCGCCCCTATTTACCAAGTGGATTCGAATTTTGCCAACTACCTTAGATTTTGGCAACTCGCCGCAATTTTACAGAAAAAAAATCGCAATTTTTACATCTTCCCTGAATTTGCCAAGTCACTTCGAATATTATCAACTTTCCTTATTGCACAACAAAGGCACAATTTTCACAACTCCCCTGTATTTTACCAAGTGGCTTCGAATTTTGCCAACTCCCCTACATTTTGCCAAGAGTTCTCGGTTTTTTCAATCTCTCCGATTCTTCTTAGCCTTTTTTGTTGGGGATACTATTGCCCCTTCCCCGCTCTCGACAGCCACTGGCACTAGAATCATAATTCGATGTTCCTATGTTCGACTCTTCATTATGCTTATAGTGAAATTTAGTTTGCTAACTCTTGTTCTACCCTCAATTCGATAGGAGATACCGATCACTTGTAAACTCTCCGTCAATCGGGTAATCCATTAAGCCTATCGGGTGTAGGAGAACCATAATCTGTAGGTTAAAATCCCAGAGGATATTTTGACGAGAGAGTTTCATCTGTCTCTTAACTACTGCCAGGTGGGTCCCTTTCTTTTATCCAGACTTTGAGCCATTGTGATCCTTATGAGTTGGCCATTTAGACCGTTATGTGCATAAAATATTTTTCAGATATAAAACAACACAACACAGTGAGACCCACCACAGTACACTGAGCCCAGACAGATATAAGAGAAAGAAAAAAAAATTAGAGAAAATAAATATGTTTAAAGTTTTAAATGATTTAATTTGTCTAAAGTCAAATTATAAGATATTTATTTTAAATAATATAAAATAAAATAATATAGATAATATACTTATACGAATTTATTAGAATGTTACTGAATATTTTAGAAGTAATTATTAATTAAAAAATAGTTACAAGTGGCATTTTAAGTGATAAACTTTTAATAGTGATGTTTACAAATTCGTGTCAGCGATATGCAAATTGGTAAGGACTGTGCGGTCGTCTATTTTTGGTGCGCCGCGCAATTGTGTAAGTTTATCGTTGTTTTGTTGTTCCTCGTAGTTAAACTTCATATTTATAATAATTATTGCATTAAGTAAACTTTAGTTTTGTGTTAGCTTATAATGTAATAATGACATTAGAGCTTTATAATTAGTTTATTAAAACAAGTCGTTTAAATTGATACTTTACTTCGCCTTTATGCTGCACATGGCCGAAACAAAAGACAACATTAAAAGTCCTGAGATAATGGCGGCAGCTTCTAGAGTTACTTCTGTTCCTTCAGGGCTCGGACAAACTTTTCTAAAAGATGAAGAGGTTATTTACGTTGCACATGTCAGAGGCATAAATCCGTTCTCTATAGCGTTCAAAGGATTATCATCACCTATTCCAGCTTTCAAGCCACAAAGAATGAAAAGCGAATATTTCTGCTTGTCTTACTTCACTAGTGACTGAGCGGTGAACCCCTAAGACGTTGGTTACTCAGACGCGACCAACCAGATGTTGGTTAATTCACCAACGTCACTCGTGATAAATCTCTTATCATGCACACATCAAGAGCACTGTGTGCTAAAGAACTCTTAACATTGAATACTCTGTTAACTGTGTCAGTTAGAGCTACGTTATTTACTGAAGGTCATTGTTCCCAGGTTCGAGTCCCATCTGGGCCAACGTTGAGATTTATCTCCACAAAACTCCCACCTCAACCTCAGTCAGTAGAGGGCACCGATGGGCTTCGAAAGTTTATAGTCTGTCAAATGGAACGTTAAACTGTGATCCCGTGTGGGTGAGAAACAAAACATGAGCAAGTTAAAGAACGCGTTGGATATTCTTAAAGGGAGACTTGCATCTGTCTCTCGACCCTTCCCCAAACATTTTCTGACTCTAAGTGATTTCACTATTTAGCCCACTGTGTGCCAAAATGTGCTTCTTGGAGATTAAGTATCCCAACCCTATAAGCCTTGCTTTCCTTAACTTTCTATTGAATAGATTTGTAAAATAACCCATCCTTTCAGTGATGATATTACTATGTTAACATTATAGATTTTAAGAGACTGAATTATTCATTAATTATGCCTCTAATAAAAATGCAATAGATACATTTTCGTACATTAGTGATTTCATCTCAAAGATCTTAGAATTAAAGTTCTAAAATTATTCCATAATTGTATTCTTATACAGGTAAAATATACATATCACACAACTTGAGGTTAGAACATGGACCATGTGTAGCATATAGAGAGAGAGCATGGACAATATATAGGTGCGAGCTTGGTAAATTATTTTTCCGGGGAGTCGGTCTGTCGCACTTCAAGTTTAAAATAAACATTTGCTTATCATTATTACATTTTTCACTATAATTTATTATGAAAATTGCCTGGTTAAATTATTATGAAGACAGCATCATGAGCGAAGAACCATAAAACATGCCAATGTGTGCAAAATTTCTTACTGAGTTCGTATTCGATGTCACTATGAAGTTCTGTAAAAACCGTAATGGAAAGTGGAAAACAAAGTTTTGTTAGAAATAAATTTCAACTTTGGCTTTCGATACTAAGAACTCCAGATAACAATCCTGACGCGCTACCGACTGAGAAACCCCCATCCATAAACAAAGTGGAAAGTCGAACATATGAGCATCAAATTATGAGCCAGCGCCAATGTCTCTCCCAAGGGGAAGGTAAAGTAAATTTTTTCCAGTCCCTAAAAACAAAACAGACGAAAAAAATGCTGAGAGAAGGAGTAAGTCATTACATTTGGACAGTTTCATTGAATTGGGGGTGCAATGCACCCTGAAATGTGGGCGAAAGGTGAGGAATTCACCCTCACCCTGCTCCCAAAAGTGCTTCCTTGAACCGCCCTATTCTAGCGCACCACCGACTTAATCACTACGAGATCCTTTTCTGCGGGGGAACCATTAGTGATACAAATAAATAATGGCAAATATAGGTGTTGTTTTCAGAGTCTATGGATTATTATTATCTATGCAAAATTCGTTTCGATTTACTTCTAAAGGGGTGAAATGACGTTTATCTCTCACTGTATAGTTACGTATCACTTCATTTAATATATTCAGAAGAACCAGAAAGGTTCATCGAATCGCGATAGATTCTTATGTCAATATCCATTATTAGACGATTAAACGGAAGCTATTTTATTTATATTAATTTGTTTCATAATTCTGCAGGTAGTTTATTGTTTTTTCAAAATTTTCACTTGTATATTTGTTTCATCGATACTGTTATGTACAGAAAAATTTTAATATTCTGCTAATAAATATTAAAACGAGACAAATAGTCAAAATTTTGAAATTTCTCTTTGTTCAGTAAACTGCCATTACCCTGCTTAACCTTTTTGCTTTATGTTTTATCTTTTAATTGCGTTTCAGAAAAAATTATGTCTCTTGGTATTCTTCTTTGAACTTATTCACGAGGTTACGAAAGGCTTACAAGATATAGAAAACATATGTGCACAGTACCACAAAGAGAATGGTTGATATCTGTATAAAACTGCATCGTTCTCATAACATCTTCGAAACATTAGATGCAGTCTCTCACCTTCGAAATGGCTAAAGGAACGGTGTGTAATTCCAGGCATACTCTGCGCCACGCTCTTGCTCTCTCATCTGACAGTAACTTCCACTGTGAAGTTTTTGAACTGTTACAGATTATAAAGTTTACTTATGAAAGGCATTTTCTAGCTGATTCTCGTGAAAATTGATTTAAAGAAGCAAAAAGTCTGCATCCGAAATGAAAAATGTTACTTTTTAGAACTGTATTCATGATATTACATTCAAGGGTTACGATAATTTTAAAATACTTTTTCGTTCTACAACAGACAGCAAAATTATAAACGGATGTTTTTTTAGCAGCTCGATACGCAACTTTTCTCCCATTTCCAAAAACAGGAAATGAAAATTACCCTGCATTGCTGATTTAACAATGCATTCCGCTTAGTCATGTTACGGAAAAGAACAACTGAATTGATGTGAACCGTATCTTGTTGGCTCAAGCGTAATGGAAATTAATGTTGTTTACAGACGAATCTAGATTTTACTTGTAGAATGAGTCAGGGTAGAAAACTATTCGATAGAAGGGAGAGCAGTATTCTCAACCATCTAATATCATTAAAAGTGACAACTATAGCAATGTTTGTGTGATAGTTTGGCAGCTGTTTCTTTGGGTGTACATACCGACCTCTATGAGTAAGTTCCATTGGCAATTCCTCTGTCCTCAGATGTTGCTCATGAGTACCGTTCTGCGGGCACACATAATGAACTGCCAAATGTTATGCGGATGCAAAACGCTATTCACGTGCAATATCCGAAGATAGGAAAACAGCTAACGTATCCTATCAATAAACGCAAAAGAATGGTTTGAATAAGAGCATATGGAAACTACAAATTTTTTTATTAACGTAAGATTTATATTTTTACTGTGTAAGAATATAGTTAGGAATGTAGCTTTATAACCTTAAGTAGAAAACTCTGATTTGAATATGCATAAAATACCTTAAAATTAAACAGAACCTTCCCTTTCCCTTAAGAAAGCCTTAGAAAGTTCAATATTTTTGCAGCAGATTTAAATAGAGGAGAAACCAATTTGTATCACAGCTAACGAGACATGTTATTTGGGCACACTCAGTTTTTGATCAAATGCCATAGATTGTTACGATTATACTTTTAGGAAGACAAATACTATCGTGAAAGCAGGACATTACAGCAAAATTTAGGCTTAGCGGGTTAGATTGTTTAACCTCTGAGCTGTCCTTACTGTACCTTACTGTCCAGGTCACAAGGACCACAAGGAGTCAGAGAAGGTATGGAGACTCACTGAATAGCTGTTAGGAAACATATGGAAATCTCCCGTCAAGGCCATCTAGGGTGTATTTTTAGTTTGCACAAGGTAAGACTCTCCAACGCATGAGATCATGACTTTAAGTCTCATCCGATTTAGGTCGGCCTTTACAAGTCTATTGAGGTTTCCTTTCTGACCGAAGGCAGGGTGGGAGTTTAGCAGAGATAAATATTAACTCGGGCAAAGGTGGGATTCGAATTAAAGAAATGCAAATTAAGAGTCTGGCATGAATTTTTGCACTAACATTATTGTGATAAAAATTAAAATTGCAATATTAATTGGAAGTAATGCTGGCAATGTTTTGGCATTTTTCAAACGAGGTATTTTCATTTTTTTAATTTGAATACTTTAGCTTCCTATTAATATTTTCAAACTAAAAATTGTATTAAAAGCTGCATTAATATAAAACATCAATAGAGTTTATTAATATCTCATTAAATATTTCAATTCGCTTTACATCTGGACTGAGTTGGTTGTTTGTCTCTGAAAGATACTTTTAGGCACAGGATGTAGTAAATAGCGAAATCACAAGGAACCCAAAGACTCAGAGGCTGTATTGACAAAGGGAATACCCTGGACAATAGTTAAGAGACGGATGAAATTATGTCGCCGAGATTATTATGGGTGTTTTTACTAAGCATATTTTGTGACTCTCCTGCATACGATGGACTTAATGAGCTATCCGATGAAAGCAGCCTTTACAAGCAATCGTATCTCCTTTCGAACTGAGGGAAGAACAGGTGTTAATAAATTAAATTTTGACATTTGCACAGCGGGGACTCTATCAAAGGAACACCAAATTATGAAGTCAGCACACTACCGACTTAATGGACATCGGATCCTTTTTTATAGGTGAATAAGAGTAATTTAAGCAAATGATAGCATATGTGATTGCATTTTAGCTCTGTCTATAGAGACATTAATCCACTCTTTCATTAATATTTACGGAAAATTTGAGTTCTTTGATTTGAATTGAACGATAGAAATTGTGTTAAACTCTCACTACACACCACTATATATCATATTTTCGAATGAATCCGATGGTTCATCCATTCATGATAGATTTGCAATACTCTTAACAGCAGTTAGCAATAAACTGAACCTAGTGTACTTGTAATAATTTATTATATAATTCTACTGGTGGTTAAATTGTTTTCAAAATTTATCAGTTTCATACATTTATCATAAATGCTGGTACGTGCAGGAACATTTTAGCGCTCTGCAAATTAGTTTGAAACGCGACAAATGACGAAAAATGAAAATTCTTATTTGTCCAGTCAATTGTCACTTCCTTGTTTAAATTTTTTTAAAACTTTTTTAGCTATTTTGTAAAAGAAAATAACTTTTTCTTATTTTGGTTTTGCTTTTTTGGGCTTTTACATTAGGTGACCAAAGGCTGCCGGAAACAGAAACAAAAATCTGAAATTTTACAAGATTTCTTACAATTTCATTATTTCTATGTATCAGAATTCAATAGTTACCTAGTACACCTTGAGAAGCGTTTGACGCGAAACGTCCGTCTATTGGTATATTTTTCCATTTCAAACTTACTACTCCATTTTCCATCTGTAGTATGACTTACCAATAGACACACTATTCTATTGGAGGCAGCAGTCGTTTCTGCTCTCTACGATTTGACAAAATTTTTGGGTTCTGAACCTTAAAGGTAGACATGCTAAAGTCTTTCGGCTCCTGCTGTATGTCATTGTGGCCATATCGCGCACGAAAGAAAACCAAAAAATCTTATTTCATCTCAGGATTCGCCACTATAACTTTTCGGATATCTTTGACCACTTTGACTTTATGCGTTGTTGGATTTTCTTTCTATTTTCGGCTTACCACAGACGAATCCAGACCCAAATCTGTTTAATGAAGTGCAGATATATAATTCGAATATATATAATTCGAAATTTGGTTAATATGAAACAGTTTATATATGTATATACACACACATACGAAAATCAATTATTTTTTTACTTCACTGTCAAGTTATGGTATGATATAAATGGTTTTCCCTTAGTTGGACTCATAAACCGCAAAGGCAGAGACCATATTATTAATATAATTTAAAGGAAAATAGGAAAGCCTCTAACAATTCGCACTTATTTGAAGGCCTCTCTCGGGTTTGAATCTTTCAAAGGAGTCATCTGGATAAAAGAAAAACTCCTCTTAGCTGTCAACGCAAACAGCTTTTTTTGCAAGTGTTCATTCTTCATTTCTCACAGCCATAGTTCAGCGTGTAGTGGTGAGCCACAGGATGTGCGACATTGACAATCAATTTCCAGGAATGATCTGTGTAAACAATGTCAGACCCTAGGTCTCACCTCGTAAAGCTTGAATTCAAGGCAATACAGAACCATTCTGTGGAGATATTAAAAACTGTTCAGAACACTCGATAGCATTAAGATACGGATGCTCTCTAGCCATTCCATCATATTAACGGTTTTATCTGCTAATCACTTCTGAATATAACGGATGACTTTGAGGAACAATTTCATATGTATTCTAATATCTGTAGAGTTTGCCATCTTCCTCTAATCAACTCTGAGCACTTGGAATCCTTGGAATCTGGCGATTTTGCCCATAGTTTCCATAAAGGTGCAGCGAAGTAGAAAAAACCCCAACCCTACCTGCTCTAGAGGGGCATGAAGGTGATTTTCTCCAAGCATTTATTACCGTAACAACAGTGACACTAACCATCATTGAAACTCTGTGTCTTGTAACTAACAATTATCGGATAATTTTGTCTAATAATTTCATAACTAATTTCGGTTTATTTACTTTTAGTGCTAAACAATATTTTGTCCCAGAAGAATTATTAAGAAAGGTACTACAAATATTTGCAACTTTTAAAATCACTATGCACACTTAAATTACTCAAATGTTCAAGAAGGTCTCTGTACGTTGGGACTAAATTTCTTAGCAATGAAACTTAACACCTGATCGATGCTTGGCGCAATCTGTATACAAATTTCGTTAAATTACCCTTATATAATTATAATGTCTGATAATTGCATCGCTAAGAACGGTAAATATCGTTACGGTTGTCACTACATGTTACAACTGGCCGAGCCCCACAAAGATATTTTCTGCACTCTCTTTTACGTAGCACCATATGCAGTGTACGAAGACAATGCGTACATCAACCATATCACCAGCTAATCAGCCGCTATCAGCCAGCTTATCAGCCATATATTACCATATCAGCAGGAGCAGAAGATGGATCATCAGACTCCATGAGGTAGGGTGGTCAAACCAGTCTGTTGAAAATGTTGACCACAACCATATGTCAGTCATTTGATTGGCAATACCGGTTTTGACAAGCCACACATAGTAATCAGCAAGGATATGGTGCACTGCGTATGACTACATCAGAAGGATCGATTGATTATGTGACAGACATCTACCGTACCAGCAGTGACACTAACCACCATCAGCACAGTGGTTCACCAGCCTTGCATCAACCCATATCGTGAACAACCATTATCGTGACGAACCATTTTTGTGTTTCTGCTTTCAGAGGCAGAGTTGCATATATGTGATGACTTTCAGAGACAGAGTTGCATATATGTGATGACTTTCAGAGACAGAGTTGCATTGTGAATATGTCCGTTGCGTTACCTTCCACCAGCCATGTCGAGCTCCATCATCAACAGTATCTGCAGTGGTGCCAACCTCGACAACTTGGGATGAAGAATGGTGCTGTGTCATTTTTAGTAACAATTCCGGTTTTTTGTAGGGGTCCTATCATCGCCTTACATACATATGGATATTATACGGTCAAGCTCTTATCTAGCTGCCATTATTGAATGATATACTGCTCGAATAGCAGGGATTATAGTCTGAGGTGCAATAAGTCACGGTAGTCGGTATTGTCTGGTGTGTCTAACATACACTTTGATTTGATACTACATTGATGACAAAACAAAAAAATTGTACCTCTTCAATTTTTCTCTAGTGACATTTTCCTGCAAATGCTTATTTTCTCAAATAAGAAACTTTGAAAGTGGACATGGAACAGATCATCGAAGTGTATGGAACTCGATATGAAGAGCATTGTACATATGCTGATATGTGAAATTAACATAACACCGAGGGGGAAATATATTAGTATCAATAACAGACAAAAAAACTAATCATGTTTATTTCTATTATATTTTAAATGTGAAGTTTCGAGATTCACTATGTGAAATGTATGGATCTCGTAAAAACAGTTATGAAGACAAAGCTGGAAAAGGAGCTTCCGCACTTAATTTCTATTGAAAAACGATTATAAAAAACTTTCGAAAATAGTACCACAATCCGCCGAAATAATACCGCAGAGATAATAAAATTTTTATATACTGTATAAAACGAAGAAATTAAACAAGTTATTATTTATTCCGAAAATATTTCTCACCTCAACGGATATAAATATATTACTTTAGTTCCTGCGTTGGCAATAATTCTTCAAGAAGTGTCTAGATATTTTTGAAGTGGTATAAAAGCTGATATCTGATATCTTAATTAACATAGATCTTGAGATGTTCGGTCGATGCCCCTTGGTTTGTAACGAACAGACAAATCCATAAAGATCTGGGCATCGACCATATTTACTCTTATATCAAGTTTTTATCACGTGGTTTCTTTGAAGCTGTTCAAAGCAATCCACATGGAATTATTTCTTGCTTATTCGAGTACAATCATGAAGTCATGAATAGTTACAAGAGGACTAAAATGATGGCTTTCAGCAAAAATAGTCATCCATTTTAGGTCTCTTATGCATCCTTACTGTTTTTACTGTTGATCTTTATTGTCCTTCGGGACCCACTATTGGTGGTTTATTTTACTATGTTGTGTTTACACTGATGTCAACTAGGCACATATTCAGATGGAAGAGGTTATGGGTACCCATGTACCTGGTACTCTGAAAATGAATGACCGATCTACGATCCACTACTTAATTAACATTTATTAAGTTCCTGGTCTTGGCCCTTAACCTTAAAATCATTATACAGGGTGACTCAAAAATATAGGTGCAAACTTTTAGGGGAGGTAGATAACATCTAAAGGAATGAGAATTGCATAGGAAACTTCATGGGAAAGTGGTAGCAGAGGTACAAGATCTGAAAGGACACAAGACAGTGATTAATGGGAAAACATTTATTGGACATAATTATTACAAATGGTGTACTAGATGATACATTTCATAATGTTACAGCAGATGCTCGAAGTTTCCACCATGAGACACCGACGGAGCATTGATTGCTGCACGCACAAACAAACGGTGGGCTGGTACATGTCTGTGTGGGAAGCGTTCTTGATACATTCGTTGAGCGGCTCGTCCGTTGCCCCCAGCTATTCCATACACGAAATGTATGTCTGCCGGCTCCCTGTTCGAATACCTTTGCATGCTCTTCGTCAGCCGACTACCGCTCGAATGAAGAAATCCGAAATTTCCCCTCTAGCGCAATGATGAACAGAGCCGCCTATTGACTTACGGTGACGTTTACGGTTATGGGTTCCTATGCAATTCTCATTCCTTTAGATGTTATCTACCTCCCCTAAAAGTTTGTACCTATATTTTGGAGACACCCTGTATATAGCGCCAATGACAATGGCAAAAAAGGAAAACAACCCTGAAAGGGCCCAATGGGCGAAAACAAGGTGTTTACTTAAAACAGAATTGAAAAATTATAAAGGTTAAAAACAACCATCATTAAAACAAAAATGTAGTTTATATCAGAGTGTAAAAACACGGTCTTCAAAAACCGTTAACTTTGATCGTTTGAACTTGTTGAACACCAAAGGATCATAATTCAGTAAAGTATTTCTAAATTCGTAAGGGTGGTCTCCAACTGCCGCGAAAAAGGTCTGCGAGTTTCCTGATATATGTATATATGTGATCCATGGCCATATCATTGTGAATGGTGTTATTCTTCACAAACCATGGCGCACTGACCGCTTTAATCTTAAAACTTTGTTTTGGAAACTCTATATTCTCCTGACGTTCGTGTTGGTGGTGATGTCCCACACTGATGAGGCATACGTCAGAATAGGTCGCAGAATGGTCTTATACAAGAATAATTTCTTTTCCGGAGGCAACGTAAAATTCCTTCCTATCAGAGGGCCAAGTTTAGATCTAACGATATTGGATTTGGAAAGCACGTTAGTTACATGTGAATCCCATTTAAGTTTCTTATGTGAAGTGACACCAAAGTATTTAACCGTTGGTGTCTATTTTATTTGTATACCAAATATAGTTGGAAAATCAGGATTAATAATTCTTTTACTGGAAAAGAGAACTGATTGACTTTTTTGTTTCAGGATTAATCCTGATTCTTCATTTAGAGTACCAGCGCTCTGCTTTGTCCAATCCCAGCTGCAGTCGTTTAATAGCCAGACTAGGGCTCAGGAACGGAGAAAGCAGAGCAATATCATCGGCGTTATAGAAAATGGTACGTATTTTTTGTGTGAAACAATATAGAAACAAAATTTTCCTTCTTAATAAAATAACAAAATACACTTGACACCCGAATAATGAATTGAATTCGTTCCACGAATATTTCGTTACGCAAACTATTCTTCACGTGAATATGGGAATATATTTTAAAGGCTCATATTGTGCAAGAGCATCGTGTTAACATTTTTGACCTTAAACACATAGTTTATAAAATTTAAACACTAATTCCTGAAAGAAACTTTATAAGAAGAGGGCAATAGACGCATAGCAAAAGAATCAATTAAAAAAGCATAGATATATTATGGCAACAATAACCCTCAGTTTGATAACTTAGCAGGATCGTGGAAATGATTGATTGAGACAATCTGTACTCTAAAGTATTGGTTCTCAACGTGGGGTACGCGTACAGTACAAGAAAATTTTCTGTTTCCAAAGCAATGGAGAGAGAAAGAGTTGTTTTCAATATACGGGTAATGTCATTAGAGTGCCAAGCTTGTAATCTACAGTTTCTAGGTTCGAGTCTAGCTGTGCCTGTGTTGAGAATTTTCTCTACTAACTTTCGTCCTGTCCTCATTGAGAAAGTGGACACTGATGAACTTGGAAAGGCCACCGTTGGTTGGATGGGTTATTGAGCTCCATGTGCAGGAGAGCGAAATCTTGTGCACTTTAAACAGCGTTGGGTGCTGTTTCTCTCTCTTAAAATCTGCCCAGTGGATTCCCTTTCTCAACTTCCTCTGAGCCCTTGGGGTCCTTTGGGACACAAGGAGTTTATATTATCAAAATTCCATCCAGTAATAAATTGATATTAATTATATTTATTTCATAATAAAATTGAAATTTTAATGCTATTTGGAGCGAAAACCATTCGAAATACCATTAGACACTGAAAGTTCGAGCATCGTTATAAACGGAAAGAAAAATTCATTTATTAAAAACAGAGAATGTCAAAAACGTAATCGAAACCTCAATGATACTTATTTTCAAGAAATAACGGCTGAAAATAAATTAAAAAACTATTAATTTTACTTATTTTTTTCCCAACTACAAGAAATATTTGAAATTTAAATTTTTCAGAGTCCGAGTCCAGCCGGACTTGGAGTCTGCCCGAGAAAGTTCGAGCTCAACCCTAGTATTTATGAATATCCAGATGCTCCTAGTAAACGTTAGTAATTCTCGAACTATTAAGCTACAATTTTAGGAGATATTCTGCATTGACATTGCAAGTACCGATGCCATAAAGGTCTATAACTATTGTACAGTGGATAGAGTCTGCACCGTTTTGTCACTGATGTCCCCACAGCACAAGAGCAATATCATTATTTTTCACAAAACTCAAAAATATTCTCAAAAAAATCTTCCTCAACCAAGTTTTCAGTGGTGCTTATCAACAGACAGCAGTCAAATAGTTAAGCTCTGTGTTAAATTTAGCTGTAAGAAATCGTTCGACGAAACGTTCAATGCTTCAATGTACATCCCCGGATGTGTAAAAACATAAAGGGTGGTTGAGAGCAAGAAATTCAATCGAGCCAGAAAAAAATAATTGTGGAGGCTCAAGAGTCTGGATATTTCATGCATTATTACACTTTCCCCAACTTTTTAGAGTTCATTAAGAAATTTGATGAAAAATGCATGATATGCACAAATATCTATCAAATGTCTTGCCTGTATTTACCTACAGTAGAATTCTGAAAGTGGGAGGGGTGCATGGCCCCCCTCCCACCTCCGATCCACCACCCCCCCCTCGCCCACCCCTCATAGATCTGGTCCTGTCTGCGTATAACGAAATTATCTCTTAAATGCAAATTGAAGTATGAAATTTTTCATAAAACTTTAAGGGTGTTGTAAATTTGGTTCCTATTCTACAGAAACATTTTTCAGCTAACATTACAACTTATTCGTAAAAATTTGGAAATGAGAAACCTAAACCAGTCTTTCCAAAGTTACCCTAAAGTTTTAAAATTAGTGATTATATTTTTATAATTAATTATATTACATATTATTATTTATATTTATATATTATTATTAATATATTTATTTTAAAATTAGAGAGAAAATATCTACGGTATCGGAAAAAAAATTATTTTATAACAAAAAAATTGTCATGTTAAAAACCACGGATTACATAAATATGTAAAAAACATAAGTTTTGCATAAGAATAAAAACAGCCGGTTCATAAAATAAATAGCATTAATTTGCGTTCTCAAAGAGCTTTCCAGAATATCATTAATTATTTTACCAAATTCAGAATTTTCTCGTAGGATATATTTTACAAGAAAACTCCATTTATTATCAAAGAGGATGATCAATTGGGAATTGCGGGATGGATCTCATGGGAAAAAACATTGAGAATTATTCTCACTAATGCGAATTTCGATATAACGGATTCTGATATTTCTATTTTATTTTGTCCGTTCTAAGTCAAATAATCTCAAATAAAGAGAACGATTACAGGAAACAAAAATGCATGAAACTGCCAATATTCTCAATACTTCGACACTCAATAGGTTGAATGTCTAAGAGATCCTTTTATTATAAAGGAAACAATTCTAAATCAATCGAATGCACTACAGGTTCTAAGTCAAACAATCTCAAATAAAAGGAATGACTACAGAAAAAAAAATGCTTGGGATTACCAGTAATATGAATAATCCATCCGTCAATAAAACGAATATATAAACGTCCTTTACTTCTAAAAGCACAATCGACAATTAGTCAAATGTATTACAGAAAATCAAACAGCTGATGTTGAGAATTATTCTCGTTTATCCAACCTCGGTTACAATGGATTTTTATATTATTTTCTGCATCAACTGAATGAGGCAAAAGGAAACTAAAGCTGCGGTACAGAAACTATAGTAAATCAAAATAATGCATACAGGAAATCAAACCGTATACATCTTTAAGGAGTCTCATTAATCCGACTTTCAATCGAACGAATGTATTCAGAACGAAACGATAAAAAATCAAGAGAACGCACTACAAGAAAGCAACACAATAAAATTTATTATCTCTAAATCGGTAAGTTGCTTTTCAATTATATCTGCGTTTCAGAAATCAAAACTCGAATGCTAAAAAATGCGTTTTATTGCAAGTATGGTTACAAAGAAAAGATATAAATATCAGATCTGCCGATTTTCTTTAATCATATTTAATACCCTTTGATTTCAAATTCTGTAGTTCAGGATTTGGGTTGGGTTGTTTTACCTCTGAGCGGCACTTTTTTGCACACCATGGGCTAAATGACCAGGTCACATGGACCCCGAAAGCTCAGAGAATGTTGGGGGAGGGGACCTACTGGAACAGCTGTTGTGAGACAGATGGTAGCCTCCCGTCAAGGCCATCCAGCGTGTTCTTTAACGTGCACAGGGTATGGCTCTCCCGCACACGGGACCACAGTTTAACGTCCCATCCCACGGGCGGCGGCCTATCCAAGCCCATCGGTGTCCCCTACTGACCGTGGGCAGGGCGGGGAATTTTGCGGAGACAAATCTCAACGCTGACCCAGCTGGGACTCGAACCTGGGAACTACAGATTACGAGCCTGGCGCGCTACCGACTGAGCCACCCCCGCCCCCATCACTGGTACGGTATCTGACTCCTCATGCCATAGTTCAGGAAGATTGGAATTATGAAACAATCAATTTCAATGTATTATTGAGGTTACCATAGTCATAATTCGTCATTAACTAGAACTGTTTTGATTGCAATGCTGATAAACCTTTCGTAGATGGTAGATCGTGTATGGATATGCGATGTTCCAGGTACAGCTTTACCCATTACCATCTCCATACGAGAATAAGCCCATTTGGCATAAGTAAAAATAATGAATAAGTGAACCACCCATGGGTGAGCACCTAGAGGCTAACATAAAACACAGGCAAAAATTAGCATATATCATGCACAAGAGACCTAAACCGAGTAGCTTTCCTCAGAGAAAGCCATTATTTTAGGCCTCTTGTATTTATTAAGAACATTACGATCATAATTAAGCAAAGAAGAAATAATCTCATTAGGGTTACTTTTAACAGCCTCAACAAACCTTTTGGAAATGCATTTAATATGAGTATATATGCATCGATGCCCAAGTTTTTATGAAGTTGTCTGTTAGTAACAAATCAAGGGGCATCGACCGCAGATATCAATATTTTGTTTTGCAAGACCCGAATCTTGTGTATATTCGTGGAGGTCGTGTTCTCCTATATAGGGGAAGCATAAGTTATTATCGGACGAATAACCATGTTGTACAATAATAATTTATGGTCAATCATCAAGATAACAGTTCTCCGAAGGAGAGGTCCTAGTTGGCATCTCACTGCATTGACTTTAGTAATAATGTTGTGCACCCCACCAGCTCTGGGTGATGGGGTGGTGACAACTAGGGGAGAAATCGCAAGGGATTCGATTCCCCAAACGTGTGTGCATTTGCGTTGTGTATTTGTTAAACCAGGTCTTACTCAACAGTAAGTGTTCCGCCTAAATGGGCTCTGTGAGCCGTTGACCTCATTACATTCGACTTCCTCCTAATGTTCACTTAGAACTTAACTAATCAAACTCCTCGCATCTCAGAATTACAAATAAACATTTTTATTGCACAATGCTACTGAACAAGAACAACAGTTACAGGAGTTAACGGCATCCCACGTCCGGGATGTTCTCGACATTAGAGTTACAACAACTCGACCTCTTCAACCGAGGCTAACTTAGAGTCCGTTGTCAAAGAAAATTAGCACAATCTCTTTTTGACAAAATTAAATTACGACACTCAGTCCGTTATGGGAGTACGACGACGGAGGCTAGCAACTGTTCATATGTGAGAAACGCCTGAATGTTGAAAAGTCCCTACCTCCTTGTTTTTGGAGCCGGAGATCCGCAGACACCATCGCTCTTTGTTCTCGTGCATACTGACTCTCCAAGAACTTGGACCACTTGCAGGACACGTCAGCTCACATCGCTGACCCGGACAAGAGGACGATTGAAGGCTCATCACACCAGGCAAAAATTGACTGGTCGTTTCTTTATCTTTGACTCCGGAGTCATGTGTCACCAATCGGAAGTCGTCGGCGAGAGTTGTCCTCACCTCATTGGCTAGGACATTCGAAAAACCAAGGGGAAGGCCCCCTCTCCGGGGTCCTTGATGTAGGTCACGGCGGGAGCATCGCGCACGCTCTACGCCGCGAGAAGGGGGAGGGGGGTCAACTTGACCTCCGCTGCAGTCCGTCGTCCTCGGATCTTCCAACATGGAGGTTAGCTCACCAGTTCGAAAGTTCGAGAACCTTCCAGCTCCCAAAGTCGTGTCCATAGGACGAGTTCGCTGTGGGCACGACAATAATACCATGAATATGAGGGTTCCATTCGAGCTTTTGATGTAGGGTTATACCCAAGTATTTGATGGTGTTGCTAAACGTTTCCGCCGATCAATTTATTTTTTACTGTTCGTGAGAAGAACAATAATAATGGAACGTTTTTCTGGTGTTACCGAAAACTCTATATTTGGAGCTAAAACACCAAAGAATTACCAGCAATCAACATTAAGGCAAAACAATCCAGCTCATCCAAATAAAAATTGTAAATAATAATTTACAATTTTTATTTGGATGAGGGATCGTAAAAGACATTTGGTGCTCGCCAAGTCCGTGTTTATATAGCTTGATGTTCTTCTCCCAAAAAAGTTGCAGAATCCTGAACTTTGAAATTTGGTTTCTTTAATGCATTTTCATTTCAGGTTGTTCCGTTTGAACTGAGTAGATATTGAAAATGTCGTTCAAAACAGTTTTATCGGAGTAAACAAGTGTAAACATTAGTTGTCTCCGTATCTTTCAATGTTTTCGTAGATTTCTGAGTTTTCCATTCAGAAAATGTACCTTAAAAATATCGATTGCACTGATATATCGAATTACAAAGAATAGATTCAAAGCTTTATTAAGAGTCAGTAAGAAAAAATACGTGTAATATCGGCTGTTTACATTTCCTGTAATGTCTAATTGTTTCATTCCAAAGGAAAAAAAAATTGTTTTATTGAATGTCGTACTAGTGAAAATACTTACAGTTCTAGTCTGTTTGATTTCTTCTGGTGCTATCTTTTGAATTTACTCTTCTGTTTGTTCACAATATTGGCTGTGGAAAAAAAATCGTTTCAATCAAATTCAGTTGAAAGTAAAATAAAATTATTGTTCATATAGTGCAATATTAGAGTAGTGTATTGCCGGAAAGAGGGTAGATGCAAACCCTTTATTGAAAATGGAATAAAGAAAATAGATAGAAATACTGCAGTGCGTTCGTTTAACTTAGAATTATTTCGGTCAGAAGGAATAGATCTGTAGGAATAGATAGTGCAATGCCTAAAATTTCAGATAGTTCTATTCGAAGAAGTTTCCACAAATTTCGATGTACTGAAATATCAGATTAGAGAGTTTAGGCGTAAATCCCTTAATGAGTAAAAGACTAGATTCTGCGGGTTTTCTTTCCTGGGTTCCTTCGATCACAATTAAGCAATTAATATATTTTAATCAAAGTTCCATTATACAGAATAGATACAAATGCGTCATTAATCACGGATTAGCTAAAATACATGCAAATGCCGGCTTTTTGCTTTTCATTTTTTTGATATTCGATTGGTTAATTAAGAGAAGAAAGGATCTTTTTTATTCAGACATATAGCATCTCTTCAATCTAGTAGTCAGTGTAGGATTAGTGAGAATACATTGTTATGTAGATTACGTTCCTGCAGCTCTTTTCCTTTGACTAAAGATGTTCTATTTAGAAGAAGTTTCCACAAATTTCGATGTACTGAAATATCAGATTAGAGAGTTTAGGCGTAAATCCCTTAATGAGTAAAAGACTAGATTCTGCGGGTTTTCTTTCCTGGGTTCCTTCGATCACAATTAAGCAATTAATATATTTTAATCAAAATTCCATTATACAGAATAGATACAAATGCGTCATTAATCACGGATTAGCTAAAATACATGCAAATGCCGGCTTTTTGCTTTTCATTTTTTTGATATTCGATTGGTTAATTAAGAGAAGAAAGGATCTTTTTTATTCAGACATATAGCATCTCTTCAATCTAGTAGTCAGTGTAGGATTAGTGAGAATACATTGTTATGTAGATTACGTTCCTGCAGCTCTTTTCCTTTGACTAAAGATGTTCTATTTAGAAGAAACATAATGAAACAGATATGCGAAAATCCGGAAGGTATTTGCACTCTATCCAGAAGTGTTTCTCTCGACGATGATTGACGGATGATGACGTTTTCCTTATTTCCTGCAGATCAATATGGAAAGTGTATTTTGTCAGTAGATAATTAATAAATTGCGGTATAAAGTCGTTTTGTAATAAAGTAACTATAATGGTTTAAATAAAGTAAAAGAGTTAAATAAAAAGTGATTGAAATTTCTATTTTTGGATTATTAATTCCTTTTTAACTTCATAGAGAGAGTTAAAATTACCTTATTTGTATTATCATGGTGAAATGTAATGGACCTTTGAAGATTTTTGAAAACAACTTAATGACCACAACAATTATATTTAAAATTAATTCAAGTATAATGTGATCGGTTTAATTAAATGAGGTGCAAATTTCAAAGATTACATCTTGCAACGGATGAATCTTTCCGGATGCATCCAAAATTCCGAATGGTAAAGCATTTGCATGTAAAACGTGTCGTATCTAAAAAGCTTGTATTATTTATGTCAATTACACTAAGTATATTTTAAGTGATTATTTTAGCCTTTGTTTATCTTTCCTCTTTTTCCCCAGATATTAAAGCAAAAAATACATTCGATACGCTATGGGAATAATATAATTGACTCCACATACCAGGTTCGAAGATATCTAATCCGAATTTATCATCCCTTTTGATTTAATAAAGTAAAAAGGTTAAGTAAAAAGTAATTTAAATTTTCGTTTTTGGATTATTTATTACTTTTTAACTTTATAGAGTTAAAATTTCCTTATTTGTAAGTTATTATCACTGGTGAAAGGTATGAACCGGTGAAAAAATTTTTAAAACAACTTTAACTACCACCATAAATATATTTGAAATTAATACAAGTTTATTGTCATCAGTTCAATCGTGAAGTGTCTTGCACATAAAGGTTAAATGTTTCTTGTAACGGATGATTCTCTCTGAATGCATCCGAAATTATGAATGATGAAGAGTTTGCAGTTAAAACATGTTGAGTCTAAAATGGGTATATCATTTATTTCAATTACCCTACATATACCTTCAGTGATGATTTCAGTATTATTTATCTTTCCTATTTTTCCCCAGATATTAAAGGAAAAAGACAGACATTCGATACGCTATGGCAATAACATAATTAATTCCATATACCATGTTCAAAGGTATATAATCTGAATTTATCATCCCTTTTTTGATAATGACGATAATACTCAAAATTTGTTGTCTGGAACTAGACCAACCCAAAGAATAGAAGTGATCCATTTGGATAACATGCATTTAAAGGCAGGAAAATTAGGCATTAAACAATTCGTAAAAGTAATATATCTATATCATTGCTTCTATAATTCTTTTTATCTTTGCCTCTTGTTTAACGTGTGCTTAACTGCAGTTAGAAAAAGTGCCTATAATAATATCTTTCTCTACGCAGTGATATCAAAGGAGATGTGTTTTTTTTTTTCAACTCTTTGATAATACTGCTCTCTGTTTCACATAAAGAATGGAGCGGCAAATCCCGTTCAAAGAGTTTCTTGTTCAATGGTGATTTTCATTTACTTCCAAAAGAAATGAAAAGCAAGATGCAATGTCTGCAAATGCATCAATCCTCAACTCGTTAGTGAGCATCAATGACAGGTGTTTTACAGTGCGAATGCATAAAAGTGAAAATGCATAAAAGATATTATGCTTTTTCTTGTACTTTACAATGTTCTGAAATTAAAAAAAATTCTAGTTGCTTTCTTCTAAAAGCTATACAAAATAAAATTTTAAGTGAAAAAAAAGTGTACATAAATTCGGTGCATAAAACATGGACCTATTTGCTGGGGTGGAGTATTACTATCCGCGAGTTGCTTTTTGCTAGAACTCCAATGGTTGGGGCTTCTTCTCATTGGTGGAATGCTTTCTTTGACTTTCAGATTTTGCTGTTGTTGTTGTTGTTGTTTTACCTCTGAGCGGCACTTTTTTGCACACCATGGGCTAAATGGCCAGGTCACATGGACCCCGAAGGCTCAGAGAAGGTTGGTGGAGGGGACCCACTGCAACAGCTGTTGGGAGACAGATGGTAGCCTCCCGTCAAGGCCATCCAGCGTGTTCTTTAACGTGCACAGGGTATGGCTCTCCCGCACACGGGGCCACGGCTTAACGTCCCATCCGACGGACGGCGGCCTTTCCAAACCCATCGGTGTCCCCTACTGACCGTGGGCAGGGCGGGGAATTTTGCGGAGATAAATCTCAACGCTGACCCAGCTGGGACTCGAACCTGGGAACTACAGATTACGAGCCTGGCGCGCTACCGACTGAGCCACCCCCGCCCGAATTCAGATTTTGCCGTTCCGTTCTTTATGTGAAATGAAATTTATTGTTCTGTAATTTTCACACCTAACTTTCTAACCCTGACAAATGCGTTAATAAATGCTGTCATGTTTCCCGCCTTTTCAGTGATGTCAAAAGTAATGAGTGTATTTCCTACTTTGTTAAGCAGTTTTTAAAAATAATTAACTCTATGAGAGTTGTAGTGCCACTGCGAACCAACGTGATAACACCGCGTCAGCAAATTGACTCCACGTGATCAGATATCATGCATGAAGGAAAATCAGGTTCTCTAGATAAGCAGAAATTTGCATATGTGAGGCTGTCGTATCCATCTCCACAACTGTATTGGAAAATGCAAGTAAGAATTAAAATTGAATGCTAATTATAGCTAATGACCGAAGGGATGTAGAAGCTTATTAATTAAATGAAATGACAAATAAAACGCTTCAGAAGATTTGCTTTTTAAATGTTGCTTCTATTTCAAAAATTAAAAGAATTAAAACTCTGAAATTATGGATAATTTCAAAGTTAAATCTATAATTTCAAAATTATGGATATAGCTTTGAAAGACCTTAGAAATTGCTCAACTGAAAATTTGGGATTCCTAATGTATAATCCCTTTCGTCCAAGTTGAGGCGTGATGTAAACAAACAGGTCTTTTATTATTGGCTAAAGTCCTCATCACTACTTTTAATTATTATAGGCGTAAGCAAAATTGTAATTTGTTTCTAACACTGAAGTTGATTGCTTTACATGACACTCTTTTCGGAGGTCATTAGAAATACTCATACCTTTAAGCCACTATCAATCAAGGTCGATGCCATATCCCTATTGTGCAACAATTGCTCTAGAAGGTACCATGTACTGTAGTAAGCTTCTGAATAAAACCAAAGTACTGTCATATCTAATCGGTCCCATTACTGTTTACAAACTTTCCTTAATCCATCAACAAAACAGTTCGCGTTTGACGTTTACTCAGAGTTTTTCTTGATTCCAAATGCGCAAAAGTCTAGGGGAAAGAATTCAGTGCCTTCAGAGAAATGTCCTCAAATGGTATAGCATGGATTCTGGTCTTCTCGAAACTTTATCTTGATGCAGTCATCAGTTGTTCACGTCCATACGATACCAGACAGCCAATTCGTCCCAGTATATTGGCTCCAGGACGTTTGTCTAATAGTAGAGAGAGTTCACTTTGGCGTTCTTTTTCATCCTATAGATACCATAAAAACTTTAGGGTAACCTTCGGCCCATTCTTTGTACGAAGATCGTAGATCGTATAATTCGATGTACCGTGTAACAATTTTACCCCTAACCATCTCCATCAGAAAGATATGCCTATTTGGCATGAGTAAGAACAAAATATATAAGTAAACCACCCTTAGGTGGGCCCCTAAGGGCAAACATAAGAAAAGCTAAAAATAGCAGTAAAATTGTATAAGAAACCAAAAACGGGTAGGTCTCCTCAGAGAACGCTACCGTTTTAGGCCTCTTGTACTTGTTCAAAACAGTATAATCGTAAAGAATCAGAGAAGAAATAATCTCATAGGGATTATTGCTTACAGCCTCAAAACATCTTTTTGAGTTGCGTTTTATATGTGTATATATATATGGTCGATGCCCAGGTCTTTATGAAGTTGTCTGTTAGTGACAAACCAGGGGGCATCGACCGCAGTTCTCAAAATCTTGTTCTGTAAGACCTGAATCTTACGAATATTGATGGGTGTAGTATTCGCCCATATGGGTAAAGCATAGAGAATCACCGGTCTGATGAATTCTCTGTACCATTTGTAACAAGCTATTTGGTCGAGGGATTGATAAAATACTGACTGGAACGTGTTTCCGTTGTACACATAGACATAATCGTTGTCCAACGTGACCATATTTTTCCTCTTGTCTCCCACCGGGTAACGCTCGTACAGCTTATGACAATTGGTAAGCAGTTCCATTACGTGGTGAAACAGCAATTTGTGGCATTGGACTTACATGCATACTCTGTAAGCGAATATTGTCTTGGATGATATTTTGGAGAGTCGACTGAGATTCCTGTCACAAGGCGGATCATTCTCCAGTATGTGTATAACATCATCCAGTAGCTATTGATCATTTGCCTTCATTGTAAGGTAGAAGCCATCCTCCATGATTACAGACTACGACCATACAAAGCTGCCACCATCCAACAAGTTCTTCGAACAGTGAACATTCGATCCCACCAGTCTAGATCGCCTAATCTCTATCCCACTGAGCATGTGTGAGATTTGATAGGACATAGATAATAATCATGTCCAGAAATGACTATATACAAACTAAGAGAAAATTTACAGGTTACATGATATCAAAATTCTCACTCAACCTTCAATCCCTACTCTATTTCTTCGATTCTAAGATGCACTTTTTTTTCCCATATTAACGTCTCTAAAAACGGGGTGCGTCTTAGAATCGCAGTTTTTTTTTTTTTTTTTTTTTTTTCGAATTTGTCCGCGCTTTGCACACGGCACCACATGTTTCTTTTTTACACGGAAACCCCGCTTCCAAGTCTCACCGTGGGTATTTTCCCGCACTTTCCAAATGTGAAACCACCACCCACTCACTCACCTCTCGTTAAAGAACACGCGTTATTTCATTACAGTAGAACTCACTCAGCGACAACTAGGAAGTTGGAACCTGGCTGTTGACTAACTACCTTCCGGAAAATTAAGAAAGCCCCGGCATCAAAATTGGCGGAATGGGTATCAACAGCTTGAAAGCTAATCCCAGAAAAAATAGTGCAGCACTCATTTAAAAAATGTTGCATCACCAACGTTCCCGATGGCTCAGAAGAATCAGACTATGAATGTGAAGTAGACTATGATATTGATTCAGATGCAGATATCGACGGCTCAGAAGAATCAGACTCTGATATTGATTCAGAAGGGATTGATGATAACATACTTACTGATAAATAGGTGGGGCGGGGGTGGCTCAGTCGGTAGCGCGCCAGGCTCGTAATCTGTAGTTCCCAGGTTCGAGTCCCAGCTGGGTCAGCGATGAGATTAATCTCCGAAAAATTCCCTGCCCTGCCCACGGTCAGTAGGGGACACCGATGGGCTTGGAAAGGCCGCCGTCCGTAGAATGAGACGTTAAGCCGTGGCCCTGTGTGCTGGAGAGCCATACCCTGCGCACGTTAAAGAACACGCTGGATGGCCTTGACGGGGAGCTACCATCTGTCTCCCAACAGCTGTTCCAGTGGGTCCCCTCTCCTAACCTTCTCTGAGCCTTCGGGGTCCATGTGACCTGGCCATTTTGCCCATGGTGTGCAAAAAAGTGCCGCTCAGAGGTAAATCAATCAAATCAATCATTCGATAAATAGGTACTATTGTTGTTAGTAAATTGAATTCTATTATAATAAAAATATTTTTTAGATATATTTTAGCGTTTTATTTAATTTTTTTTCCTTAGAATTAAAGCTTTTTTTTTTCTGTTGGTGGAACTGAAATTAAGGTGCGTCTTACAATTAATGGCGTCTTAGAATCGAAGAAATACGGTAATTGACTCGATCCCACTCAGTGCTACGACCTGTATTTGTTCCTGCGAGCATCGTAAACCAGCTAATGTTGTTATTGTTTCTGTAATAAATGCAATGTATGCTTCTCTGAAAGACTGTCACTTACTTTCCGCGATGTTTATTATTTTCTCTGGACTGCGAAACACGACAAGGTAAGTTTAAACTCTACGCACAACAAGCTTCAATAACAACGTAGCACCGACATTATGACGAAGGGGAAATATCGGCAGATTTTTACTTTATTGATTCCCAGCTGGTGTCCATAATTTTATACTTTTTTCAAGAAAAATAGGCTCTGATAATAGGCTGCACGACATACACAGGGTCTACACACATTCATACATGAAAATATAATATATATATATAAATATATTCCTAATTGAATTTTTCTGCACAAGTAACAAAACATTAGTAATTTAAATAATACGAAAACAAAGATTGCTACAATATCAATTTTCTGAAAATATTAAAGTCGTATCTTGTAAAAATACAGTTTCATTAATAAATACATACATAATTGCAATTAACGAGAACTATTACTTCACTTGAGCATCAGTTTCAACGTTCTAAATTATAACTTTTGATATAACAAAACCTTCTTTAAAAAGATTCATATAAAAGTTTAAATGTTTAAAACTGACTATATTTTAATTTAGCAGTTTTTTAGGTATTCTATTGGCAGGGATTTCTACATCATCAATACACGGCAGGAAAGCTGGCAGAAACTTTAAATACAACCTTTACAATGGGTCTTTTTAAGAAACAGTCGAAAGGGAAATTGATCTGACATATTAATCCAGTTTAGAGTCAGAGAAGTTTATTGTAGTAAGAGTTTAGGTTCCTGCGATGGTCTCTAATCGAGATTATCCGCCGGTTGTTTAAGGAGTATGTTCACTTAGGACTGGCAACTCACTAACAAGTAAAACAATGATAGATTATCCCTCAACAGAAACGAGCCTCTTTTGAGAGAAATCATGCTTGCACTCAAGAAATTGGGATCTGAGTTTATTGGCCTGGCAGGTTGCATTCATCATCACAGGATATTTATATACAGTTCTAAATGCAATGCATACCTAACCACCTTTTATAGTCTACTGAAATATTTTGAAACAATGTTAAAATATTTTATTCCAATTTTAGCTTACTAATTTAAGATTATAACGTTAAATCATAATAGTGCATTTCATCTTTGCTGTAAAATCTTTGTAAGGATAGTTTCAGCGTTAGGGTTGGGTTGTTTTACCTCTGAGCGGCACTTTTTTTGCACACCATGGGCTAAATGGCCAGGTCACATGGACCCCGAAGGCTCAGAGAAGGTTGGGGGAGGAGACCCACTGGAACAGCTGTTGGGAGACAGATGGTAGCCTCCCGTCAAGGCCATCCAGCGTGTTCTTTAACGTGCACAGGGTCTGTCTCTCCCGCACACGAGGCCACGGCTTAACGTCCCATCCGACGGACGGCGGCCTTTCCAAACCCATCGGTGTCCCCTACTGACCGTGGGCAGGGCGGGGAATTTTGCGGAGATAAATCTCAACGCTGACCCAGCTGGGACTCGAACCTGGGAACTACAGATTACCAGCCTGGCGCGCTACCGACTGAGCCACCCCCGCCCCTCAGTAACAGTAACACTAATGTATTATCATAGACTCTTGTAAATTGTTCAACACCTCACTTTTTTCCGTGTCCATCACTTTACGACAAACTTCACATGTAATTTAAGATAATCTTTTCTTAGGTATAGGAAAAACAAATAAAAACTTAAAATTAACTAATATAATAATCATGAAAGTGGATTTTAAAATAAAATTATTTCAACAAAAAAAAAGACTAATTGATATGATCAATTAAATTTGGACAGGAGTCTGTATTGTAATTCAGGAAAATTATTTGATAGACTTACGAAATAACGACTGAAGGTTAGTTGCCACTAATTTCTCTCGCATTCTAGAATGGAATCCTTGCTGCTCTGGAACGTAACATGGAAATGAAGAGTTCAGAGATAAAAAAAAATGCAACCAGATGGGGCACCTAGTATTACGGTCTATAATTTCTGTCGTAACTAGTTACCGGAAACAATATATCTCAGACTATTTATATCTCAAAACTTAAGAACGATCAAAGAGTTAGACTGTTAACATTCATCTTGCCTTCTGCAAATCAGGTTAATTAATTTGCTAGGCGATGGTTATTTAATTGTTTTATCACAAAACGAGTATACTTTTGTGTAAAGTCCTGGAGCCGATGCAGGAATAAAACAATGCAAATTCTGTGCATTGGAAAATGCTTTTTGACTAAAGATTATTCGTTTTTCCAGCTTCTCCTCAATACTCTTCATTGTGAAATAAAGAAACGGCATGTGAAAAATATTACATTTTGTCCAATCAAATAATTGGCATAGTGTCATAATTTCATTGGTGAGGGTCTTTTTGAGCAATCCCGAGCAGCTAGTGTGTTTACCCAACCAGTAGGAACATCCTTTCCTTGTGCAACGGCAAAAACAAAAAATCTACCCTCCTTTCAATCCGAATTTTTTGTGGAAACAGAGATTACTAAACTGTTTTCCTATTTTGAACTAAGCAGCTGAACTGTCCAAAAAGTCACATAGTTTGGTAAGTTTGGAATTTTCACTGATAATAGAAATTAAATAAATTTTGTTTGAAACAGGTGTAGAGCTATGTTATCTGGTTTTTGAAATAAATACACAACTTTTGTATTTCAGTTCGTAACTACCTTTAAAATATACTCCAGTTGGATACATAGTTGTTTGCGCGTTATTCCAATGACATGACTGCGTTTCATTAAAGAATAATTTTCTGAAAAATTGCATGTTACCATAGCCTCATGTAACTCAATATTTTATTTAATCAATTTAATTTTTCGATGTGTTTGTAAAAACAGTTAAAAGACTAGCTGCCCCGGACAGCTTAACTACTACACCGATCAATTAAAACATTTTTACAGTTATTTGATTGAACAAAAAATAATATTTTTGAGATGCAGTTTCTTTATTTCACAAATGAAGAATATTCTGAAGAAGCTGGATTGTCAAAGGGAATGTTTCGCCAATCAAAAAGCGGTTTGCATTATAGTGAAGTACACCGTTTCATTCCTGTATCGATTACAGAAATATATGCCAAATTATACTTGTTTTTGGTAAAATCATTAAAACAATCCAATATATAATTAGCAAAACAATTAATCTGATTTCCACAAGGCCAAAGAGATGTTAACAAAAAGTGTAAATTCAACTTCTTTTAGAGCAAGAAAGTTTGTGTAATAAGTGTTTTATTCGTATAAATAACGTTTTGAAATGGGTGCATTTTAATAACACGAACAGCTTATTTCTTGTTACAATATGGTTATATATATCAAAAATATCTTTCCAAGCCTCACGTCTTGTTAGCAGAATTCCTCTCAAGAACATGATAGGTTAATTAAAGCATAAAGAAGTATAAAATAAAAATAAATATCTATTACAAAAATAAAAAAATTTCATGAAGTGTTATCACAGATTAAAAAGAAACGCAAATATAGAATAATTATAAAGCAAATTATACATACTACGCTATAAGCGATCTATTATTTTAGTTGTTTGAAGCAATATCTAATATAGCATAATTTTTTTTAATCTTTATGTATAAATTCGTATCTATTATATACTATATTATTATTTTTTATATTATATACTATATTATTCATTTTAAATATTATGCTTTCATTTCTGAATAAGTGCTCAGGCATAACACATCTCTTAATAGAGAATGTTATGATATCATGTGTCATTGATGATATTGTATGTTTTGTATACAGTAAAAAGTTACGACCACAATCTTTGCATTTTTTTTTTAAATATGATCATAGATCTTGGAACTTTCAACAAATATTGAAAATGTACAAACAAGTACGATTTTATAGAGTTTTTGGGATTCAATGTCAAACTTAAATGTCTGTGTCCATGAAAGTATTCACTATATTAATCTGCTTCTGCTGTACTTCATTTTAAAGCTTATATCAAGACCTCTAAAATGAAATCATATTTATAGTTGTAACTATAAGAGAAAATAGAAACCACATGGAAGTGGATGGCATGATGTCTTTGGTTTTTTGCAGCCTCTGAAATACTATTCCTTTAAAAATATTCATGCAAGAAATCTTAAAAAAGGCACATTTTTACCTTCAGAAGGGGAGCTACAAGTGCATGAAATTTTAACAAAATTTATGAGGTTTTTATAGTAAATATCTGTTGGATTACGAAATCGAATAATATAGGTAATTATGTTTCATAATGGATTAGTAGCAACAATGAGGATGGTATCCATCCTTTTCAAATATTATTTCAGATTTAATGTTGAGCAAAGTATATAAAGAAAAATGTATACGAAGTTTGGGAAGAATTCCAATTTCAATTAATACATTTTGAATAAACAGGTCTTGCAAACGCAAGCAACTTCTTAGAACCTTTTCGTATCTATTATATACTATATTATTTATCTGAAGAACTCGCCAATTATTATAATAAACTTAACTAATAATATTTATAGTAGTTTTAAATTAATGTAAAATTTTGCTCGAATGAAAATCTTGTTAATCTTTTTAGAGTAGAAGCTCTCTTAAACGACCTACAGTTAATCGACTGGCTGATTAACCGAAGCTCTCCATTCCCTCTGTAATGCACCCTGACTGATGACCACAGCACGCTGAACGCTCGGGGTTGTAGGCCACTTTCAACGCCTGCGCACTTTTGCTCCCACTAGTTGAGTTGTATAATTACGAAGCGTCGGTTATGTTTCTCCTCAGAAGTATTTATGACAGTTGCAGTTAGGGGCATAGCTATGGGAGAGGCTCCCCCTCAAAGTAAATTAGAGTAGGTAAAATTCTCAGTACACATAAAGAAATTACAGAAATACACCGAAGATTAGTTAAAGATCACGTTTTAATCTATCTGAATTTCACTTTTCAACAATAAATCTTTAATATTTTAAGATCTGATCTAGATTATGGAGCTTGGAAGAAATATCTTTTGCCTTCCAATATTATCAAATCTAAAGGTTTGCCTAGTAACTTGTTTCTAGTCTTTTCTTACGACTTGGTAAATTTTCCATTCTTTGCTCATTTTCCACCCTATAAAATAATGACATGTTCTCCATAAATGCAATCCACTCACAATTTAATATACTAAATATAGAGTGATAATTAAAACCAACTACCCCCTCAAGGAGCTGCTTGCTTCAAAAGATTGTCAGGAGCCTTTCAGCACAATATCCCATTGAGAAGATCTGTGAGATAGGCGAGACCTCTGCAGAAAGGACAACACGTGAAATGAAACCTTCATGTCTTTGTTTGGAGGACGAACTCAAGTCTCTTTGTACTGTAGATAACCACCCGTCCATATATGATTACCAATTTACTTATGATTACAAAGAATTGTTATTTAAAATTAATAAATATGGATTTAATTATGTTTTCCTTAAGAAAGGTAGTGGAATGTCATTCCAGGATGTTATCATTTAATATCTGATAATATTCCTTACTACATCACGCAGGATACGATTCTCATTTGGGTTTAGCTTCATATATCCAACGATTTGTTTACATGTTACTTCCTCCAATAACTTCGAAATGGTAGATGCAAAATAAAAAAATTAATTGTATCTCAAGGAACTTTTTTCCTTGCTGTCTGACTGGAGCCTGTTGCTAAATTCACCATAGAAACAATGAGTGCCGAAGGAGATACCTCATCCGAAGGACATTCCAAGAATCATCCATGTTTTTTCCAGAGTTCGAAACTTGGTCCCTTTGATCCACATCAAGAAATGACCTCTACGTATTATCACTCTGTCATCGGGTGATATTTGGTGCAAGTGGGAAAGTAATTTGGTATCTCCACACTGTGGTTTTTAACATTACCAATATCAAACGATCAATTAACTTATATTTCGAAGAGAAAAAAACTTCGGAAAAAGGCGACTGAATCGATTTTAGAACGCCATTCAAGTATATAATGTTTCCAGCTGTTTTAGTGATCTTTAACACTTTTTTCTTTCTCAACATGCAATATATTTTTTATATTTTTTCTAAATTCTGGTTATTAACGTCATCAAAGGTGAGGGGGGGGGGATTAGACTCCCTGTATATCCTCCTCTACGAAAAAGAAATCAAGTGAAAAAAATGTTTTCAAATCTTTTGCTGACTTCTGAAAATGTTTGCCGATTTCTGAAACGTACGTACCTTCTAACTTTCTTTGCCGACGATAGATGGTGCCACTGTCACAGAACCTTCAAAACAAACTTAACCGTAGAATAAAAATCTGAAACGCCTTCTTCTGAAACTTTCGTAGCAATTAACTTTCTTTGCCGACGATAGATGGTGCCACTGTTCTGGTGCCATCTTCAAAACCACGGAGGACTACCTCCATGTTCAAAACAAACTTAAATAACCGTACAATAAAAATCTGAAACGCCTTCTTCTGAAACGACTTCTGAAACGTTCGTACCAACTAACTTTCTTTGCCGACGATAGATGATGCCACTGTGTACAGGACCTTGAGAGCAAACTTAAATATCATTACAATAAGAGTTGTATTCGTGGCAGGCCAGCCAAGTGGTTTCATCGCTCTTAAAAGAATCGTTGTTCTGACGTATCTTGTAGATCACGAACCACTGGTGCAATCCTGTTTTTTTCAAATTTTTGTCCGCAAGTAAAAAAAATATCTCAATATTTAAATTGAAATATCGAAATCCTAAATTAATTATATCCTTTCGTTTATCGTATCTGCCTATATCTCTTCACATTATCGTTGTTAACAGATTCCTCATTTTGTGGATACAGTTGTTATACCGCATCTCCCCAATGAATGGTGGCGTGAGGTTGGCCCAGTTGGTAGCTCGACAGACTCGTAATCTGCAATCCCCGGGATTAGAACCACATCTGTGCCATCATTGAGATTCATCCTCACTAGGCCACCCCCGACCTGCTATACATCAGAAAAGATACACAGATGAGTTTGGAAAAGTTGTTTTGGGTTGTTTTACCTCTGAGCGGCACTTTTTTGCACACCATGGGCTAAATGGCCAGGTCACATAGACCCCGAAGGCTCAGAGACGGTTTGGGGAGGGGACCCACTGGAACAGCTGTTAGGAGACAGAGGTAGCCTCCCGTCAAGGCCATCCAGCGTGTTCTTTAACGTGCACAGGGTATGGCTCTCCCGCACACGGGGCCACGGCTTAACGTCCCATCCGACGGACGGCGGCCTTTCCAAGCCCATCGGTGTCCCCTACTGACCGTGGGCAGGGCGGGGAATTTTGCGGAGATAAATCTCAACGCTGACCCAGCTGGGACTCAAACCTGGCGCGCTACCGACTGAGCCACACCCGCTCCAGTTTGGAAAAGCCATCGTCCATTGGGTGGGACGTAAAGATCTGGCTCCGTGTGCAGGAGAGCCATACATTGTGTACGCCAATGAAAATTAATGGGAGGCATCATCTTTTTGCTAACAGTTGCCCAATAGATCCTTCTCACCCAGCTTTCTCTGAGCCCTTGGGGTCTTTGTGCTCTGGCCATTTTCCACATTGTGTGCGAACGAATGTCTGTCAGAAGTAAAACAACCGAATCGAAATAGATGGCTGATCATAGCGAATTATATTTCAAGTAGAAGAGTATTAAATGAAGAGTAGTACAGGCTGCAAATATTGGTCTGAAATAAACTGACTCTCTCCCCCCCCCAAAAAAAAAAAACTTTTAGTGGCAATCACTCCTTGGCACGACTCAAAATTCGCGAAGTTTCCACTTTCCAGACAAGGTCGAACTGACAGAGTTAGCTGACTAATGAGTGATGCGGATAATTTCGACAGCTTCCTTCTCCGCTGCTGCACAGCTTTATTGTCAGTTTTCTTTTAATCCTCATTCAGTACACGAATGTGACATGTGATGTCATCCATCAGATGTAATACTATCCTGTATAGTGGAACCTCGGATGGCATCACTCAATCATATTTCATCTCTTCCCCCCCAAAAAAATAAAGAATTCGTTTATCAAAATTTGTTTCATAATACGAGAGCGAGCTCAATGGCTTTTATATGGACCGAAACGTTTTGACGTAGGAAATGTCATCCCCTATAGAATTAAAAGCTATGCCAGTTACATCATTCGTCTTCCCCTCCTCCCTAAAAACCTCTTAAAGGAGGAATTCCTTTATACCGTTAACATAAGGAGATTTTGCATTTAAAGTAAAAGCTTATTCCCGTTCCGTTTGTCTCCGTTAATTAAATTGTAGGGAGGAGGAATTCCGAATCCAATTGTGGCAAGTTATAAGTCAAATTATACTTATGACATAAAAAATATCGTACCACGTTAGAATTCATTTGACTTTTAGATCATTTACAAATCTTTTCTTCCATTACAAAACTGAATGGAAATTCATAAGCCTCTTTTCGCTCTATCTTGAAAATCATGTGAAGGCCCTGATCTATAAAAACTTGATGCAACCAGAAATTATTTAATATTAATTTTTATATTAATTAAATTATTTCGATATAAATTTCTTTCCCCCCGTTTAGGCCGTTAGTGAAAAAGTTATTGAATACTATGCTCATATATATATATTTCATATTTGAGCCGCCTCCATTCAGGTTACTACTATTCTCAAGAGGGATCTCCCCCCTCCCCTCCAGATCATACCCTGACCATGGATCAATTAAAATAAGTTATGTATCAATGGTATCTTCTAAAATGCACGATGATATACGGTATATGAAAATTTCCTGTTTTCAAAGCAATGGGGAGATATTTTCCTACATACGAGTAATGTCGGTAAAGCGCCAGGTTCCTAATCTGCAGGTTCGAGTCTAGCTGTACCTGAGTTGAGTTGGGTTGTTTTACCTCTGAGCGGCACTTTTTTGCACACCATGGACTAAATGGCCAGGTCACATGGACCCCGAAGGCTCAGAGAAGGTTGGGGGAGGGGACCCACTGGAACAGCTGTTGGGAGACAGATGGTAGGCTCCCATCAAGGCCATCCAGCGTGTTCTTTAACGTGCACAGGGTATGGCTCTCCCGCACACGGAGCCACGGCTTAACGTCCCATCCGACGGACGGCGGCCTTTCCAAGCCCATCGGTGTCTCCTACTGACCGTGGGCAGGGCGGTGAATTTTACGGAGATAAATCTAAACGCTGACCCAGCTGGGACTCAAACCTGGGAACTGCAGATTACGAGCCTGGCGCGCTACCGACTGAGCCACCCCGCCCCACCTGAGTTGAGAATTTTCTCTGCTAACTCCTATTCTATCCTCATTGAAAAAAGGGGTACTGGTGAACTTGAAAAGGCTGCCGTCCGTCGGATGGAATGCTGAGTCATGGTCCGTCTGCAGGAGATGAAAATCTTGTGCATGTTGAAAACACCGTTGGATGCTTTCGACGGGAGACTTCATCTCTCTCTTAAAATCTTCACAGTGGCTTCCGTTTCTCAACTTCCTCTGAGCCCTTGGGGTACTTTGGGACACTGGGGCGGGGGTGGCTCAGTCGGTAGCGCGCCAGGCTCGTAACCTATAGTTATCAGGTTCGAGTCCCAGCTGGGTCAGCGTTGAGATTTATGTCCGCAAATTTCCCCGCCCTGCCTACGGTCAGTAGGGGACACCGATGGGCTTGGAAAGACCGCCGTCCGTCGGATGGGACGTTAAGCCGTGGCCCCGTGTGCAGGAAAGCCATACCCTGTGCACGTTAAAGAACACGCTGGATGGCCTTGACGGGAGGCTACCATCTGTCTCCCAACAGCTGTTCCAGTGGGTCCCCTCCCCCAACCTTCTCTGAGCCTTCGGGATCCATGTGACCTGGCCATTTAGCCCATGGTGTGCAAAAAAGTGCAGCTCAGAGGTAAAACAACCCAACCCTACTTTGGGACACAAGTCGGGGTCAGATTATTAAAATCCCATTTATTAATTAACTGATACTAATTAGTTTCATTTTAAAATAAAATTAAATTTAAATGCTATTTGGAATGAAAAATATTAGAACCACTAGTAAGAACTGAAGGTTCCAGGGCAACATCGTTATAAATGCAAAAAAAATTCATGTATTAAATATAAAGAATTCTAAAAAAAGTAATCAATACCTTCATGGTTTTTATTTTCAAAAAATTTTGAGAAAGTTGAAAGTTTAAAACTTTGTCAAAGAAAATTTGAAATTCAAAACTTTTGAAAGTTTGAAAATATATGAAACAATTTTATATTTTTTTCTTATTTTTTCCAAAATTGAAGAAATATTTGAAATTTATATTATTGTGAAACCGGGCCCATCCGGAGATCTGCTCGAGAAAGTCGAAGCTCACCCCTAGTATTTATGAACATCCTGGTATTTGTAGTTAGTTATCCTCAAACTACAGTATTAAACTTACAATTTTAGGAGATGTTCCCCATTACTATTGTAAGTACTGACGACAAAAAGATCTATAAACATAAAAACCTGTAATCTGCACCAATTTTATCATTGACATCCCCACAAAACGAGAGCAATATGCTTTATTTTGAAAAAAACTCAAAATATTCTCCATAAAATCTTTCGCCACTAAGTTTTCGGTGGGGTATATCAACAGCCAGCAGTCAAATAGTAAAGCTCTGTTTTAAATTTAATTGTAAGAAATCTTTCGATGAAATATTCAGCATTAATGTACAGTCCCGGATCTAGAAAAAAATTAATTCGGGGGAGCAACACTGTGCTGTTACTGAAAATTTTACTGATTTTTATAAGCAACTGCTAGCTGCTTCTTAAAACAATTCCCTGTAAGCACTCTCCAATGGTTATCTATAATCACTGGTACGCTACCTGAGTTGGGTTACCTCTGAGCGGCACTTTTTTGCACACCATGGGCTAAATGGCCAGGTCACATGGACCACGAAGGCTCAGAGAAGGTTGGGGGAGGGGACCCACTGGAACAGCTGTTGGGAGACAGATGGTAGCCTCCCGTCAAGGCCATCCAGCGTGACCGTGCAGCTGGGACTCGAACCTGGAACTACAGATTACGAGCCTGGCGCGCTACCGACTGAAATACCCCCGCCCCACGCTATCTGACTCCTCATGTCATCTATTGATAGAGAGGTGGATACTTGAAGAAACGACTAGAGACTCTCGAACATCTCAGAGGCTTTATGTATGAATGAACTTCGTTTTCTCATACATCTGAAAAACAAAAACAAAAATCGAAGGAATTAATGCAATGCGTATTTTGTAAAAGCAATTAGCAGTAACAAAATGAAACAAAAATTAGTTATTAAAATATTATGGTACCTTTTAATATATTATTTAAATGTTTTTTTTTATATTTAATAGAAGTTGCCAGTTTACCATCGTACATATTTCTAGAAAACATACACTTACGTTTGAATACTTTAGTTTGTAGAAATATGCAAGAATGTTCTTCGTACATATTTCTACATACTGAGAGTGCCTAAATTTTTCAGTTTTAATAAAATTTGAACTTGAAAGATCGGGCTCACCGAAAATCCGACAGGTGACGCCACTTACGGCTAGATGAGAAATTGTAACGTCCTTACCCTTGACAACAGAGCTGATAACATCTCTGTTGTGAATGTAGCTGTGCCTGCGTTGAGAAAATTCTCAACGCAGGCACTGCCCATTGTATATATTCGGCTGTTCCTGCGTATTATTGGCGAAAGACGTATGTCATCAAAAAGGAAGTGTCTATAACTCTTGGACAGTGATAGGAGCAAAAAAAATATAACTTTGCTTTTGTGCAGAGTTGAGAAGTTCCTCTGCTTTTTAGAAGAGTCATAAGAGTTGCTCTGATTTTCTGTAGAGTTGCAGAAATTGCTTTGCTTTTTTTGGATCGCTTGAGTGTCGGCCTAGATGTCATGTTTATTGAATACTTTGCATAATGTATCTTGTGTGACAAATGTACGGTTTAGCCATTGTTGCCAACACTTTCAGTGCAATTATGCATTTATTATGCACAACAAAAAAAAAACAAGAACTAAAAACATATTCCTGCAGACGCATTAAATCGTAGATTTTTTTCTTAATTCCATGGTACGAGAAACATTCCTGGTTTCGAAAACATAACACAAAAAGAGAAAATGACAGCAGATGTGGAAAGGAAATGGTTCTTTCTGAATTTGGAATCTTGCCCATGGTTTTATTTTTTCCGCCTCTCATATAACGTGAAAGAAATGCTCTCCAGGAACAGATTTTCCTCCCACATTTCACAAATGCTAGGAGAAGACGATCAGATGAGAAATAGAACCAATGGGCCCACAATTCAAACATCAGAACCCATTTTAAATTTCAACCAAAGAATAGTTTAAGAAAAGATAAAGAAATAGATGCCTCAGTTATTTAGGTTGACCTATATTCCTTTGCATTTTCTTTATTCCTTGCACTTACAAAAACACACACACATATATATGTATTTTTCTGTTAGTTAATAGTAATGGTTCTAGCTGTCATATTAGGGAAACTTTTCAGATAAAAATAGGGAGATTTATATTTTATATTATATACCAGAGGACCAGAGGATAAAAATAGGGAGATTTATTTTTAATGTGTTTTTCTGAATATCGTCATTTTAGTTTTGGGAAACTGGCTTCAAGAATCACCCTGAATTGCATACCACACACTTGAGGAGGGTGGGGACGTTCGTTAGGGGGATACTGTACTCAGTGCAAGACAGGGTCGGCCGAACAGCATAAAGGTTTCAAGCAGTCGTTTAGGACGGCAAAATTCTAAGGACGGTATGTTAGAAATTGGATGGGCTTGCTCTAATATCAACTTAAAAGTACCATAAACATAAAATTCTAAGATCTTTTACAAAACTTTGCGGACATAGTAATTTTGAATCCGTTACAAGTGATTTAGATGCATTTTATTTGAAATGTGGAAGCCGAAAAATGTACTTAGAGATGGTAAGATCATGTGAAAAGAAAATTTAAAAAATATGGTAAGATCACTAGATGTGGCAAAAATAAATTCAGTTGTATAAAAAATAAATTCAGTTGGAGTATTAAGCAAAATTTCTGTGGCGGGGGGACAAAATTCAGGTTACTTGGAGCTGCATAAAGTAAATTTTCTTGAGGGCAAAGAAAGGTAAGTTTGCTTGAGGGTGGCAAAAATAAAGTTACTTCCAACGGCAAAAAATCAATTTACTCGAGGACAGCAAAAAGTAAATTTACTCCATGGTGGCAAAAAATTAAGTGTACTTGCGAGTGATAAAAACATGATTACTTGAAGTGGTAAAAAGGTAAATTTACCAGAGGACGGCAAGAAGTAAATTTACTTGAGGGTTGCAAAAAAAAGTAAATTTACTTGTGAGTGGCAAAAGCAAATTTACTTGAAAGTGTCAAAAAAGTAAGTTTACTTGAGGGTGGCAAAATCTAAAATTACTTGAGAGTGGTAAAAGTAATTTACTTGAGAGTGGCAAAAATAAATTTACTTGGAGCAGCAATAAAGCCAATTTCCCTGAGGATAGCCAACAGTAAACTTGCTTGAGAGTGGCAGAAAATAAGTTTACTTGAAGGTAGCCAAAAACAGTTACTCGGAGTGGCAAAAAAAGTTAATTTATTTGAGGGCAACAAAAATTAAATTTACTTGAGGATGGCAAAAAGTAAATTTACTTGAGAATGGCAAAAACAAAGTTAGTTGGAACGTCAAAAAAAGTAAATTTACTTGAGAATGGCAAAAACAAAGTTAGTTGGAACGTCAAAAAAAGGAAATTTACTTGAGAATGGCAAAAACAAAGTTAGTTGGAACGTCAAAAAAAGTAAATTTACTTGAGAATGGCAAAAACAAAGTTAGTTGGAACGTCAAAAAAAGGAAATTTACTTGAGAATGGCAAAAACAAAGTTAGTTTGAACGTCAAAAAAAGAAATTTACTTGAGAATGGCAAAAACAAAGTTAGTTGGAACGTCAAAAAAAGTAAATTTACTTGAGAATGGCAAAAACAAAGTTAGTTGGAACGTCAGAAAAAGTAAATTTACTTGAGAATGCCAAAAACAAAGTTAGTTGGAACGTCAAAAAAAGGAAATTTATTTGAGGACATTAAAAATGTAAATTTACTCCAGGGCAACAAAAGTAAATGTACTTCAGGGTATCAAAATGCAAGTTTACTTGAGGGTGAAAAGAATAAATTAACTTGAGAGCGACAAAAAAGAAAATCTACTTTAGGGCCACACAAAGTAAGTGTACTTGAAGCTGGTAAAAAGTAAATTTAGCTGAGAGTGGAAAAAAGCAAATTTACTTTAGGGTGGCAAAAGGCAGTTGCTCTTGGGGAGGCAAATCCTTTTTGGCTGGTCTTGGTATTCATTCTTGCTACACTTTTAAAAAGAATGGAATTTCTTCTAAAGCTGAGTGGTATAGGCGCTGAAGTTCCTGAAGTTCTTCTAGTTCCTGAAGAGAGAAGAATTAAATTCACTTAGATTAAGCTGGTTGCTGGTATTTTGCAGTCCATCGGTATATTTTGCTTGAATTGAAACCAATTAATAACTTTCAGCGTTATAATGATGAATACTTTAAGTGTGGCAGCTTCAGCAAGGGAGAAAAGGGTTAGAGATCCAGGAAGCAGTCCTAGGCAATATATTATAGCTTTATTTTGGCAGGTTTCAAACTTTCTGCATAAAGATTCGCAAACATTAAGGTAAAGCAGGCTTACCATACTCAAGAATCGGTCGCATTAAAACTTTATAAAAAATAAGAAGAGTTTTAGATTTAGCTCCCCATAATGTGCCCGTTAGATATCTCAGCATATTTAATCTGCTATTAACTATTTGGCAAACTAGATTAATTTGAGGTTTCGAAATTAAATAATAGTCAAGAAAAACCTCAAGGAATCTGTGTTTCTTTAACAACTTCTATAGGCTCTTTGTTAATTTGTAGTCTTAATAGGAAGTGTTTAGATCATGGTCTGGAAATAATTAAGCACCTAGTTTTATTTTGTGAAACTGAAAATCCCTATTCATCCAAAACCTTGTGGACTTGATTGACTGCAATTTATAGGTTCTTTTGAAGGATGCAGGAATGAAGGATGTTTGAATGTTGAAACGCACAGGGCTGAAAACGCTGAGTTGCGGTAAACCCTCAGAAACAAGGAATAAGTGCTGAATAAACATTTCTAATTTTACTTGAATTTTTCTATCTTTCAGAAAATCATTTATGTAATTAAACATATTGCCAGTTATTACTAGTTTTAAAAGCTTGAAATTAGCCGAAGGTGCCTAACACTGTCAAAAGCATGTTGGATATCAAAGAAAACCACAGCCACTTTTTGTTTTATGGAAAGAACATTTTGTGTCTCTGCAATTAGTTGAAGTAAATTATCTTGAGATGACGTTCTTCTCCGAAATCCCGTTTGGAAAGGAGAGAATAGTCCAGAAGATTCAAGAAACCAGTTGAGTCTGTAAAGTATCATCCTTTCAAAACGTTTCCAGGAGAAGTCAGTGAAACAGGTCTGTAGGAGCTAAGTAAATTGGGTGGTTTAACAATAGGTTTAACAATAGGAATGATCTGGGCTGTTTTCCAGATATCCGGGATTGTGCCTCTGTTCCAACATTCATTAAATAGTTTCAATAAATATGTGGAAGGGATTTAATAATAGTATTGGTGATGTTGTCTGGTCCATAACTACTTTTGTTTTTGATAGTATTTTTAAATTCCCATATTTTGAAAGGAGTATTCAAATATTCTGGAGCATGGAGTAGATTTTCCAAGATTGCTTCCATAAATTTGGAAATTTTATCTTTGTCATTTCTGAATGAATCAGAGATAGGCAACTTACAATGAGAAGAAAATGATGGACGAAATATTCTGCTAGTTTCTCAGTTATGCAATTTACAGCTGTAGTAAGCCGGGTCCACATGGGAGTAGGTTCAAGTCAAGTTCCAATTTCTTTAATTTTCCTCCATGTAGCTGACTGAGGAGTCTGGAAGAATATCTTTGTAGAAATTCTATCACTGTTTATTCTTCATTTTTTTGCTTCTCTTTTACTTTTAGCACAAATATTTTGATAGTCTTCAATATCTTTTAAATTTCCAGACCTTTCAGCTTTTCTGTCACTTCTTCTACTATTTGCAGTGATCTTTTTTTTACTTCAATAGCAAAAGAACAAATTTTAACAGGGGCTTTCAATCTTTTAATGTTACATTAGTCCCTGAAGAGAGAAGAACTAAATTCGCTTAGATTAGGCTGGTTGCTGGTATTTTGCAGTCCATCTGTATATTTTGCTTGAACTGAAACCAATTAATAACTTTCAAAAAAGGTTTAGATATTTTAGAACAAAAGTTAACAGAAATAGTGACTGGTAGATGATCGCTCTCAAGAGAATCATGATGTTTTGTCCTCGAAAAATGTTTGGCAAAGGGAGTTGAAATAAGGGAGAGAGATCAATAGCACTTTCTCTTCCTAGACGTTTGAAAAAAGTAGGAGAGCCATCATTGAGCACAACCAGGTTAAGATTCATGTCAGATCTTCAACAATGTTTTCCTCTTCCTAGACGTTTGAAAAAAGTAGGAGAGCCATCATTGAGCACAACCAGGTTAAGATTCATGTCAGATCTTCAACAATGTTTTCTCTTCCTAGACGTTTGAAAAAAGTAGGAGAGCCATCATTGAGCACAACCAGGTTAAGATTCATGTCAGAACTTCAACAATGTTTCCTCTTCTGTCTGTAGTGTGGCACCCCCAAGATCTGCTACGTGCGTTCCAGTCTCCGCAAGTAAGCCATAGTTGGTGGCCTTGGTGAAAAGTATTTTTGAAATCTTCCAACGAAACGTCGTATCCTGGATTATACAGTGAGATAATGCTGAATGGAAAAATCAATAATTTTCGCTTGAACTGCTACAATATAGAGGAAATGATTACGACAGAGATCTCAATGGGAGCTTGCGGTAATTTGAGTGCATATAAATTGCCACCCCACCCCTTTTAGATCCATCGTTTTGTAGGTTTTAGATAAGAAATATATTGAGAGATCTTAGGAGCCTTTTCCACATAAGTTTCACTAAAAACAAGAATTGCAAAATGTATTTCCCGAAAAAGAGCATTTAACTTAAGAATTTTATTTTTCAGACCTTTACAGTTCCACTGAAATAAGAAGTTATTAGGGTTGTGATTAAGACCCATAAAAATAATTTTATCCGCTTTTTCAATAATGATGTTATTACTCATAATTATCAAGTATTTGAGAATTTTTTCCTTGATCCTAAATTTATATACACTACTGGCCATTGAAAGTGCAACACCAGGAAGAACTCATCAGATTGTCCCGAAATATGCAAGATGGGTAGCCCATGGGAGAATATATAAATGATTCAAAGCACAGCACATATGCCCATCATGTGTGACAGTAACGCCCCCTGGAAGTGGTATAAGAGGATATTACAAAGAGCTGGTGTAAAGCACTGGAATTGTGTTTGCTCGTAGTTCTTACGCACTAAAGGATCAAGTATGCCACGTCAAAGAACACGGCATCCATACGACCAGGTTTGCGACTTTGATTGAGGGAGAATTGTGGAATTACGGAAAGGCGGATTATCGTACCGAGACATCGGGTCTCGGTTGGGCGGAATGCTGCCACAGTGATGAAAATATGGTGTCAGTGGGTAGAGGAGGAACGAACTCACACTCTTGTGAGATCACAAACGAACAAGAGGACAGACATCTCGTGAGCATGGCTATGAATGATCGTACAGTCACATCAAACACCTTATCTCAACAGTTAGTGTGTGTTGTACATCAACCAGTGTCCGCACGTATGGTTCCACATTGTCTGCAGCATCGGGGCATTTTTGCTAGGCGACCATTGCTTCGGCAACCATTGATTCCACAACACAGGTGTATGCGACTGCAATGGTGCCAAGAACGTCGCGCATGGATGTGCTAATGGCATCGCCTTTTCAGACGAATCCCACTTTAGTATGCAGCACCATGATGGACGAATCTGTATCTGGCAGTACCGCTGCGACAGGCTCCGTAAGACATGCATGATGCAGCGCTATACAGGTTCGGTGCCTGGTGTTGTGGTATGGGGTGCCATTGGACTCAACTCCCTGCATGGGCCTCCTACTCATTACCGGTACTCTGAACAGCCAGCGTTACATCACTGAGATATTGGAGCCTCTGGTCGTTCCTTATCTTCAGGGGCTCTCTGGTGCCATTTACCAACAGAACAATGCCCGAGCACATGCATCGTCCAACAATTTCTGGATAGCCACCATGTGACACTTCTGCCTTGGCCTGCGCATTCACTGGCTCAGTCCCCAATTGAGCCTGTCTGGTCCATGATCTCACAATGATTAGCACGCCAGAAACCAGCAGCTACTGCAACAGATGAACTTTGGCTACGTATTGAAACTGCATGAACTGACATTCCCCAAACACACCCGCTGTCTCATCCTCTCAATGCTGGACCATGTAGCAGCGGTTATTGCTGCTCATGGTGGCTACACAAGATACTGATTTCTTTGTATTCCACAAGTCTGACTGAGTTGCATTTGTAATCATTTGATCCTTGTAACATAAGCTATGTATTCACTAAATATAGCTTTGATATCTCTTGTCTTTCCTGGTGTTGCACTTTTAATGGCCAACAGTGTAGTTGCATTATTTTCAGAAGGTATAGTGTAGCATGTTTGGTCTGGTTGATGAGAATATGGAGAAGAGGTAAGGAAAATGACCTGGATTATGTTCTTCTATTTGGTTAACGATTTGCAGTTGAGCACGAGAATTTTGCAGTTGAGCTTGAGAAGAAACATCACAGACGTTTCGTTCAATGCATAATTACCGAATATCCCGACATGAAGTGAGTAATAAAATCAAAAAATAAATACCCCCTCAAGCAGCTGGTTGCCACAGGGGTCTGACAGGAGCCTATCAATTTATATGCCACAGTAGAGGCTCTGTGAGGATGGCAGGACCTCAGCAGAAAAACGACACATACATCCATACCTTACCTGGGGCTCGAACCCAGGTCCCTAAGATCAGTAGCCAAGCGCGCTAATATAAAGATATTTTAAACTCATTTTGCAAGGTCGTAAGTGCCGACAATATTTCGACGTTTGTAATAGGGTTTTGTTATTAATTCTTTGGGGTAGTGTGTCTGTCAAGTGCAGATTGGCGTATATTGGATAGATATGCATGGCTATCTGTTGTGACTACAACGCAATCACTGTATTTGTACGAGAAAATGTTAAACATTTTTTTGAGGGGGTGGCGGTTGTTTTGAAACTTCTATACTTTCTGTGGGTGTATTCTCTTTATGGGAGTATATAAAAATTCTTTGCATTCCAGTACATTTCGTTACAATCAGGAGAATTTTGCTATGCGAAATTGAGAGATGATCTGCGGTGACGCCGTATGCCATAACTCTTTTACCTTTTCTGCGATTTAATAGGTAATTCTTCATGACTTCCTCTTATATAAGAAGGGGGTTGAATTGGTTCAGTCAGTAGCGCCACAAAGCTCATAATCGTAAGTTCCCAGGTTCAAATCCAACTGGATCTCAACATTGAGACCTATCTCAGCTAAACTCTATCCTACCTTTGGTCAGAAAGGAGACACCGATTGGCTTGGAAATATTGTCGTTCGTCGGATGGGATGTAGAGTCGTGTGTGCGAGAGCCATACTTTGTGCACCTTAAAGAACGTTCTGAATAGAAGTGGAAAAAATTTAAAGGGCCTGGAGAAGCACTAAAAATATTTTTAATATAAAATTCATAATTTGAATGCTTCTTCGGGAGCTGGACAGATCACTTTTACACAATATCTGATCTGTAAGCCCTCTCCTTTGTGTATCAGACGAAATAATATCTCTTTTGAAAGGCACTGATGGTCTTGGCAAAGAAAATGCTGGATTCGATTTTAAGTGCTAGGCATGGCTGATTTTGCATATTTGGCTATCATCATTGAGAATGATACACAACTCTACTCCAAACCCTGCTATCATTTACAATCCAAAGGAATCAATGAAGTTTCAATTTACGAAAATTCTTGTACCTAAGTATGCCAATCAAATTCTATACGAAAGCATAGAAAAATGCTTCCCAGCAAGTTACATTTTAGCTTTTGGAAACAACCCAAAATCGCATGGAGCAATATCGGGTGGATGTTTGATTTTTTCTAGCTCTTTGATATGTAGCTACTTGATTTTTTCCTGCTCCAGATAGACCTTAGGTTGGGTTGTTTTACCTCTGACTGGCACTTTTTTTTCACACCATGGGCTAAATGGCCAGGTTACATGGACCCCGAAGATAAGAGAATGTTGGGGGTTGGGTTGGGTTGTTTTTCCTCTGAGCGGCACTTTTTTGCACACCATGGGCTAAATGGCCAGGTCACATGGACCCCGAAGGCTCAGAGAAGGTTGGGGGAGGGGACCCACTGGAACAGCTGTTGGGAGACAGATGGTAGCCTCCCGTCAAGGCCATCCAGCGTGTTCTTTAACGTGCCCAGGGTATAGCTTTCCCACACACGGGGCCATGGCTTAACGTCCCATCCGACGGACGGCGGCCTTTCCAAGCCCATCGGTGTCCCCTACTGACCGTGGGCAGGGCAGGGAATTTTGCGGAGATAAATCTCGACGCTGACCCAGCTGGGACTCGAACCCGGGAACTACAGATTACGAGCTTGGCGCGCTACCGACTGAGCCCCCCACCGCCCCACAGATAGACTGTAAATTGTGGGGTTTTGCAAGCACTGGCATTATCACAAAGAAGGAGAAAGAGTGAAATGTTTGACTGTATTAAAGTGTATATTGAGTATTTCTAGTTTCTTCCGGTAGTGTTTTTGATACGAGTATTTTAAGTATCGACGACATCTTTCTTTTTCGTTTTTTTTCTACGAAATACTAGCATTAAAACCAAATTTATGAACTGACGAAAAAGCAGATACTTTCTGGGACGTTTAGCACTTTCTTTTTCAACAGTTATTTCAAAGAAACGCATTTTTTTTTATAGTTAACACATTTTTGTGAATTTTGTAGCCATTAATGTTTCAACGGAAAATATTTGAGTAATAATAGGAATTTATATCGAATTTCTACAGTATATTTTGAAATCATTTTTCATATTTTGGATACAAAACTTAACAATTCTACTTTATAAGTTAACGATCACATCCTTACATTTATTCTTCGTCTTCTAATGAATATAGCACGAAAGCTATGCTTATGAATGGTTAAAAGTGCAGGAATTTGTTAAACGTTGCTTCAAGTAATATTTTTTCACAGTTAACATATTTTTGTGAGGTTTGTGGCAATTAGAGTATCAATTCTTATACTCTAATTGCCACAAAAGTGAATTGTTTAGAAGAAATAATTTTGCCAAAAAAAGTGAATTATTTAGGTTATGCTTGCCAAAAGAAAGAAAATTGCCAAAAAAAGAGAATTATTTAGGTTATGCTATTTTGGCTAATTGCCAAAAAAAGTGAATTGTTTAGGTTATGCTCTAATTTATGAGGAGTTTCTTTAGAATTTTTTGATCATAATTTAAATGCAAAACTTGATATTTGTTCTTTATATGAACGACCGCATCTTCCCATTTTCTTCTACGGAATACTAAGATGGAAACGATGTTTGTTAAATGTAGAATCAGCAGGTAATTTCTGCTGATTTTTAGTCAGCAGAAATTACCTGCTGAAATAATGGATTTTACGTTTTGGTATATTTTATACAAATTCGCGAAACATTTTAGCTTTTCTGATCCTTCTCACTGAATATAATCTTTAAGAACGAATTTTTGAAATGGCGTCGGTACTAGTGATTCTACTAAATATTATTGACCGTTTGAATTTCTTGTGCGAGATCTTGGAATTTTTCACCTGATTTCCGAAATGTCTCTATTCTTTTAAGTAAATTCCGCGAGTTACTTATATAACCTAGAGTTTTGCATTCTCGTCTTTACATTGGATACTGCACTTGAAGAATTTGTTTGTTTATGGAAAGTCACAAATATTCAAACTTTTCTGAACTTTTCCCGAATGCAAATCTTAAGAAGAAAATTCTGAAATAAAGTCCATACACGTATTGTATCTTTTTTGTGGTACTGGAGGTTATCAGCTGTGCTGAAGAATAATTGGAGTTACTCTATTTTAGAATTTTAATTAAACTATGCGAGTGTCTTAATTATACTGTACAGTTTTGCAACTGTGTAACCATATATATATATTGAATGGTACATTTCAAGATATTGGTATATTTAATAGGAACTCCTGAAATATTCACGGTTTTCTTAATCTTTCCTTGTATACAATCTTTAAGATTGAATTGCTGTAGTGCTTGCTGTCAATCCGTATGCTTCTACTGAAGATTAAAATTTATTCGAATACATGAATTTTTAATCTAATTCCAAAATGGGAATTTTTTTTTCTGTTTTAAGTAAATTCTGAGAGTTGTTTTTTATACTGTGCGGTTTTCCCGTTGTATCTCTTTATTGCACATGCATTTCAAGGTTTTGTTATATTTTATGCAAGATCACGAAATATTCAAACTTTTCTGAACTTGCCACGAAGCCTATATTTAAGTAGGAATTTTTGAAGTTTTGTGCATACAGGTATTCGTATTCATATTCGATAATTTCAGCTCTGTTAATCTACTGTGTAATATATACTGCTCGACATAGAAAATGGCACACCAGGAACTATTTGTCGGAGCGCCAATCAAATAGCTGGGTATGTATGTATCGACAGTCGGGTTATGTGTAAATGACTACAGTTGCGAACTAATCACGTGATAGGTGAGGGGAAAAATAGGGCAAAATGGCTCAGCATATGTAAGCTTGGTCGCCGTGACGTAGTAAATCCACTTCAGGGACCAACCAGCCGACTGCAAGCCGTACCAGCCCCACAATCCACAGTGGACTGCATTCGACGAAGAATACAAGCAGCTACAGGCCTTGTCGCCATGGACTGTGAATCACAGATTGGCTGAGGCAGATTTGTACGCTCGCCAGCCATTGCAACGACGCCACTCACTAGAGCACATCATCACACAAGGTTGCAGTAGTTCCGTATCAGACATGCATGGTGGGACAATGGAATAATGTCGTATTCAGCGATGAGTCTCGTTTCTGTCACAGCGCAGACAATCGCCGATTGAGCATCTGGAAACGACGTGGTCACCTGGCTGATCTTGTTGCCGTCCATGAACATTATACGGCTTCACAGCCTGGCATCATGGTCTGGCACTGGAACGCTATCAGTTTCAACAACCATTCATCGCTTATACGTGTAGTGAATACTATGAAGTACTGCAGCCTGTTTTGTATCTCCAAGGTATCCCTGATACCCAATTTCAACACGGTAACGCCCGCTTGCACACTGTCAACATCAGTAGAGAGTGCCTAAAGGTGTCCACGTACTGTCTTGGCCAGTGCGATCCCCAGACTTCTCCCCAACAGAGATCGTGTGGGACATCATTGGCAGACAACTTCATGTCTTTGCACGATCCCCTCGCATTGTCGATGAATTATGGACACAGGTCAAAATGCATGGTCCGTAAATACCTCAGCACACCATCTGGGGTATTTTTCCACTCAATGCCACGCCATGTTGCAGAATGTATAGACCAGTATGGCGGTCATCCGATCTAATTACTCAAGCCGCATTACACTGTCTCCTTGCCTATTGCGTTCATGCAATTCCTCAGAAATTAAATCACTTCTTTCCCACCTACTTGTCTACATGTGTGGTATGTTTCGTCTCATTTCGGGCATTCCTTCAGTGTGTGGCATTTTCTATGTCGAGCAGTGTACATATGCATGGAATTTTTAGTTAATCTGCTTTCCGAAATATATATTTTTTTGTGTTTAAATAAAGTCCCGAGCTTTTAAAGCTGTCCGGTCCAGATATTGGTCCAGATATTGGCTCACTGCTACTTAATGAGGTATTTGATGGTATCATCCCTGGTGATGAACGTAGAACATGACATGGCATGCCTTCCGAAGGTGGCGATGGTCTTCTTAGGGAATAAAAAAGCATAAAATTACAAGGATCTTGTAGAAGAATTGCTGTCCTCCTATCACAAACTGGGATGTAGTACAATGACGAGCCAAAACATTATAACCAGCGCGTCTTTATGCAATCGAATCAACTGCAGGTAAGCAACGGCGCGTGTGAAGGACATGAAACGGTATAATTAACATTTCATACTGAGCAGGGCGGGGTGGCTCAGTCGGTAGCGCGCCAGGCTCGTAATCTGTAGTTCCCAGGTTAGAGTCCCAGCTGGGTCAGCGTTGAGATTTATCTCCGCAAAATTCCCCGCCGTGTCCACGGTCAGTAGGGGACACCGGTGGGCTTGGAAAGGCCGCCGTCCGTCGGATGGGACTTTAAGCCGTGGCCCCGTGTGTGGGAGAGCCATACCCTGTGCATGTTAAAGAACACGCTGGATGGCCTTGACGGGAGGCTACCATCTGTCTCCCAACAGCTGTTCCAGTGGGTCCCCTCCCCCAACCTTCTCTGTGCCTTCGGGGTCCATGTGACCTGGCCATTTAGCCCATGGTGTGCAAAAAAGTGCCGCTCAGTGGTAAAACAACCCAACCTCATACTGAGCTCTGTTAATCAGTGTTATTCTTGTTTTCCATATGGGAAATGCAGCGGACTTAAGTGAGTTTGACAAAGGCCAAATTGTAATGGCCAGACGACCGGGCCAGAGCATTTCCGAGGCGGCAAGGCTTGTGGGGTGCTCATGGTCATCCGTGGTTAGTACTTTCAAAAAGTGACCTGAAGGAGGGCAAAACCATGACCCGCCAGCAAGGTGTCGCCGCCCACAGTTCATCGATGCTAGAGGTTAGCGAAGGCTATCCTGTATGGCGAACCAACAGATGGGAAAATATGGCAGAACTGGCCGTAATTTGAACGCTGGTGATGGGAGCAATGTTTCACAACATACAGTACATCGAACCCTGCTGAAAATGGGGCTGCATAGACGCAGGCCATTACGAGTGCCCATGCTAATCTCGGTTCACCATCGAAATTGGCTACAATGGGCACACGAGCATCAAAAGTGGACCTTGAATGATTGGAAGACTTTCAGGTCTGGTTCGATGAATCTCATTTCCTGTTGCACCATATGGATGGCCGGGTACGTGTGTGGCATTTACCTGGGGTAGTGTTAGCACCAGCATGCACTGTGGGACGAAAACAAGTCGGTGAAGGAAGTGTAATGCTTCAGGCAATGTTCTGCTGGAAAACCTTGGGTCCAGTCATTAATGTGCAGGAAGCTATGACGTCTACCACCTACTTAAACATCATTGCAGGCCAGATACATCCTTTCATGGCAATGGTATACCCCTACAGTTGTGCCTTCTTTCAGCAGGATAATGCGCCATGCCACACTTTCCGTATTGTTTCGAGAATGGTTCGCAGAACATGAGGAAGACTTTCAGGTATTGCGCTGGCGTCCAAATTCCTGAGACATAAATTCAATGGAGCATCTGTGGTTTGTTTTGGAACAGCATATGCGATCTGTGGCAGCTCAACCACGTAACTTGCAAGAGTTCAAGGATCTACTGGTAACGTGTTGGTAGCAGATACCACAAGACACCTTTAGAAATCTTGTAGCGTCCATGCCTCGCCTGGTAAGAGCTGGTTTGGCGGCACGTGGAGGTCCAACATCATATTAGACAGGTGATCATAATGTTTTGGCTCTTCGGTTTATGTCTTTAAATGTAAATTTCTTAAGTTCTCATTTTGATTTTTTCCCTCAGCCTGTGACTTATGGTCTATAAATGATAGCTACGCATAAACTGGAAGGAGAGCTGTGTACCAATCCCCAGTGATGATGCATAGAACCGACCAGGTCTAGCACCTAATGTCCGACCCCGCCTTCTCGTGGTGCAGGCCATTAGTGCCTTTCAAAAGAGATATTCTCTTTTGGAAAGGAACGGAAGTGGAGGGCTGCCAGTTCAATACGGCCTACTGATCTGGTCATCTATGGCCACTTTTTTCTTTTTTTAAAAAACCTGCTGAGGAGTGGTCAACTTCACAGGGTACTGGTGCTGACCATTTATACCCACTAGACTGGACTTGTTTATGGATTTGAGCTTGATTATGGATCCTGGACTTGCTGCACTGGTTGGCCTCTGTTGAGGGAGAATCTGTCGCTGTGTTTTCCGTTTGCTGCTGGGTTGCCAGCACTAAGTGAACAGAGGCATGGGGTACCTTATATCAGCTGGTGGATAATCCTAATCAGAGTCCATCGCAGATACCTGAACCTCACTTAGCTAGTTGGGCATCGTCAATCCTAAAGTGGAGTAATGTGTCTCAGGTAGGCCACATGGCTCTTGAAAAAGTCCACTTGAATAGCTGGTGGCTGAAGTTCCTACCAGCATCGGTTACTTCAACTTTTAGCAGAGGGGGAACAGGTCTTTGCGTCATGCCTGCGATCAGGGGGCTGTTTGATAGTTCGCCCTACCTCTCTCAGTAAAACTAATTTCTTTAAAAATCCTACTAATCCTTTTCTCTCTGCAGGAACGTGGAACGTGAGGACATTATATAGAGATTATTCTCTTGATGTCCTCACGCAGGAATACCAGGGCTATCACCTAGATATTCTAGGCTTGCAAGAGACCAGATGGACAGGTAAACGTGAAATACTTAAAAATAACTTTAAATTTCTCTTTTCGGGGAGGGAGGAGGGAAAGCATATCCAAGGTGTAGGTTTGCTTCTCAGCAGACATGAAAGTGATGCTCTTCTAGGATATGACTGCATTAATGAAATATTTCTTAGAGGAAAATTTAAAACAAAAATTAAAGACTTGAATTTCATCTGTTGTTATGCCCCCACAGAGGATTCTGATACGTGTTACAGGCAGCTTCAGGATATTTTGAATTCTGTGAAGAAAGGAGATATTTGTCTTGTGCTAGGTGACTTCAATGCTAAGGTTAGTACTGACTCTGATCTTTGGGCAGGAGTTTTAGGTCCCTCTGGAACTGGTAGTTCCAACGGCAAAGGAGAACGTGTTTAACAGGTAAATAAACGTAATGGTTTACGAATAACTACCATAAAAAAACTGTGACATTTATAAATATACTTGGGTTTCACTTGATCTGTTGCACAATAATATGAAAGATTACATTTTAATTAACAGCAATTGGGCCAGTTCAGTTAGGAATTCCAGATCATACAAGGGTGCCGAAATTGGATCTGCCCATTACCTGGTCAAAAGTGTCTTGCAGCTGAAGCTTAAGAAATGTTGTGTTAAGAGGTTAAGAAAATTACCTTCAACATTGAAGGTCTGAAAGATCCAGATATCGTCAAAGCATACCATGATAGGCAACACAGTCATTATGACAATCGTGGTTTGCTTACTGCTAAAGTTGAGAAAGAATGGGATCAGTTTAAATAAGCTTTTCTTGAAACCAACAATACTCTTTTGAGTAAAAGGGAACAGAGGAAACAAAATTATTTGAGAGATAAGGTTATGAAACTTTATTCTGAAAAAAAGGAAGTGCAGGATTAATATGAATCAACACCCTACTAGCCTTAACAGAGAAGGCATTACAACGAGCTAAATAAACATATAAAGGATCAGTTAACAGGTGATAAGAATCTTTCACTTGATAGCTTGGCTGACAAAGCTGAGGATTCAGTTAGACACCACAACAGCAGGGAGTTGCATCAGATTGTTAGTGTTTTTTGTTGGAAGAATCAGACAGGTACAAAGGGATTGAGGGATAAATATGGCAATGTAGTTGAAGGTGAGGACTCTGTGATAGGTGGACTGAGCATTTTAAAATTCTAAATAATGTGATTATTTCTACTCTCATTGTTTGTAATGAGGATAGATGCATTACTGGCTTTTATGATGGTCCTACATCACATTCCGAAGTCGCATTGGCTATCTCTAAGGAAAAACTGCATAAATCCCCAGAGGTGGACGAAATCACCAGGGAAATGCTTAGAGCTCGGAAAATTTGTGTTGTCACATGGCTGACTGATATTTTAAATATTTTTTACGATAAAGGTCTTTTTACTAAGGATTTTACTAGAGTTATCAGTGTTTCAATTTTTGAAAAAGGTAATCGTAGTTCTTGTGATTATTATAGGGGAAGTAGTTTACTTTCTGTTCCAGGTAAAGTTCTTTGCATGATTATAAATAGAATTAAGAATTTGGTTGACGAACAACTGCGTGATGTACAGTGTGGATTCAGAAGTGGTAGGGGATGTATGGATCAAATATTTTCTCTTAGGGAGATTCTTGAGAAATGTTTAGAGTTTCAAAAATCTGTGGTTGACCCTGGTTCTTGAACTTGTGGTTGACCCTGTTCAAAGACCCAAAACTTTATAGATTTCAAAAAGGCTTTTGACTCTGTTGTTCGACATAATTTGTGGTTGATTGTTAGATCATATGGAATACCTGATAAGTTAGTTAGTGTAATGAACGCTCTCTATAATAATACTGATCATGTGTGAGAGTTGGTAGGTCTTGCAGCGATTGGTTTAGAATTGCTAGTGGAGTTAGACAAGGGTGCATTTTGTCTCCTTTTCTCTTTAGTTTGGTTATTGATTATGTAATGCGAAATTCTTTGCAAAGGGAAAGATTTTGACTTAAATGGTCTAGAGATTTCAAAATTTCTGATTTAAATTATGCTGATGATTTGGTCCTGTTGGCTACTGATGTTGATGAGATGAATTCGTTCATTAGGCTGTTAATGAGACTGGTAATAGAGTAGGTTTGGCGATAAACAGAGAAAAAAACTAAAGTGATGAAAATTGGTCAGGCAGATGGTGCTTCAGTTGCTTTGAATGACTATACTATTGAACAAATGTCACAGTTTAATTATCTTGGGAGCTATGTAACAGATAGTGATAGTGGTGTCGTGCGGCATGAGAAAAATAAAAGAATAGGGATTGCCGCTGGGACTTTTAAGAATCTATGGAGAGTATGGAAAAATAGGCGTATACACCTAAAGACTAAAATTAGGCTGTATAATAGTTTGGTTCTTTCTAAGGTTAGTTATAATAGCGAAACATGGTCCCTTTGTAAGGAGGGTAACAAGAAACTTGATGCTTACGCAATGTCTTGTGCATTAGGTGGTTTGACTTTGTAAGTAATGATGAGGTTAGAAGGAGTCATCAACCCCTTTTGAGCAGCATATTGTGCAGAGAGAGGCTGCCTTGGTTTGGCCATGTTGCCCGTATGCATAGCTACAGATTGGCAAAGAGGATTATCAACAGTGTGCCTAAGGGTATCAGACAGAGGAAGAGACCTAGGATGCGATGGGCAGACAGTGTCAAACAGGACCTTGCTAGAATTGGCCTAGAGTGGCCAATTGCAGCAGCTGTAGCTCAAAAGAAACACGTCTGGAGAGGAAAATTGCACAGTCTGGTTGGACCTCCGTAGCTCATGGCTGCTTAAGGATTTTGTATGTATGTAGGTATTTAGAATTTAATCACAGATGCTTGTTGGAACAGACAGTTAAAAATTGCTCACTTTTTTTAAGAAGTAAACTCTAATACACAGTAAATTGCTTTCAAAATTATTATTTTGTAGTGCGCAACTATCACTGCGGTTTTTGTTTTGGTATTTCAGTATAAGGTTGGGTTGGGTTGTTTTACCTCTGAGCGGCACTTTTTTGCACACCATGGGCTAAATGGCCAGTTCACATGAACCCCGAAGGCTCAGAGAAGGTTGGGGGAGGGGACCCACTGGAACAGCTGTTGGGAGACAGATGGTACCTCCCGTCAAGGCCATCCAGCGTGTTCTTTAACGTGCACAGGGTATGGCTCTCCCACACAAGGGCCACGGCTTAACGTCCCATCCGACGGACGGCGGCCTTTCGCAGCCCATCGGTGCCCCCTACTGACCGTAGGCAGGGCGAGAAATTTTGTGGAGATAAATCTCAACGTTGACCCAGCTGGGACTCGATCCTGGTAACTACAGATTACGAGCCTGGCGCGCTACCAACTGAGCCATCCCCGCCCCTTTTCAGTATAAGGAATATGTGTTGGTCACCGCCCGATTTCATTATACGTTCACTATAAAAAGTTATATTTTGGATTTTGAATGAAAAAATCTATTGGATGAAAAAGATTGAGTTCTCTGAAAAAAACTGTATTTTAGAATAGTTTTAATTTGCAAGATATTGAGCATGAAGAGAATTAAACGAGATTGCATATTACCGGAATAGGCATCTGGCCATCAATTTATTGACATATGTAATTATTTCTCTATATTTCACTTAATATGTAGTTGTAGTATTAATGTGTAATGCTAGTTTGAGAAGCTATTTGTGAAGATTTTATTCTCAAATCATTAACTTTTATTCCGGGTAAACTATCACATATTATATTCCCCCTCCTCAATATTTGCATGTCAAATTTAAAATGGATGATACATAATCTTGAAAGAACTGCAGTTTACAGGACTTTGTTTTTCGTTCGTTGCTTTAGTCCAGAATTTGTTCCGAATATTTCTTATTTTTAATAGTAATTTCTTATAGTAAGAAAAAATTTCCTTTTCAATTTCGTAAGTGGTTCAAAAGAAACCTTTATTTTTTAGTAATATATTAAAAAAAAATTATTCTTTTAGCTATGGCATTTGTAAATGAATGTAAAACACACTGGTTAGCGAGGGCGAGCATTCATTATTTCGCTACACAATATTGCAAATAGAATATTATTGTGTCAACAATTAAATCCTATTTGATGACACATAAGTTCTTCCCTTCTATTATTTTCATTTTTGTCATGTCATCAAGTGAAACAGAAGGTCATGTCGGTTCCGGTGAGATAGATGAAATGAAAGAATATTCATAGTGCGGGGATATCTAAGCACACAGGTAAGACAGCAGAGGTAGGTGAAATTTTATCCCTTGCATTAAAATATTTACATAAATTTAATAGTAAGACTCATTTTCTAAATACCATGTCGTTTTGCTCTATAGGGTTATATTTGATTAATCAGAAAAATACACTTTTATACTCAAGTGTTTATACATTTTCGAAACTATGTAAGGTTGATTTCATAGTTCTGAATGGTAGAAAGCTCGGAGACCTTACCACCTGAAAATGCTTCGGTTCAACCCTCCTCAGCTCGTTACAATCGTTCTTCTTTCCCTCTGTTAGAATAACTGCTGATCTGTATATCCATCCATTCGCCGTCTTTAGTTCTCATAAACTGTGAACCTTTTTTATCGCAACCCCGAAACTTTTCAGTGTCACGGGCGAAACTTTCCCCTTCGGTTACATCATAATGCCATTTCGTTGGAAAGGCTTTTGAAACTTTCTTTTCTATGCATTTTTCCGACTTGTTCCTTTCTTCTTTTTTCCACCTGCGTGTTTGAAGGTGGGCGTCGGATGAGGATACGCTTTACCAGTGAGTCTCTTATTGCAAGTAGCGTCATTCTCCCGTCCAGCAGCTAACACTATACAGAGGCGCAGACCTCCCAAGATCATTGACACATTATAATATCAGTCTTCCCACTTCCCTCTCTAAGTAGCGATCAACCCGGCCAATTACTATTTTGCCGGCACAACCTCCCTCAAAGACACTCCACCACAGTGTATATTGTTAAATGAGGATCGTTTCATCCCTCTTAGAGCAGGCTTTCTGTCATAACTCGATTCTCCTTAGCACTGGTGAACGACTTTTCGACGCTCCCACAAGATCACGCTATAGACGCCCTCTCGTTTGCTAAAGGTGGGTGACAAGGTTATTCAGAGTTCTGACTTATTGCACACCTTCTAGGATTATATTCGACACGAACACGAACCCAACCAGTGATCTTGAACAAATGTTTTTTTCCATCTTCTCCTTTGACAAAAATGGCCTCTTGAGATCTGCACCCTTCTCGCCAACATCAGATACTAGGCATCAGGAAGGGGGGAAATTTCAAAGGCACGCCTCCTTCAAGAGCAATCTCGCACAGGGCTATCCTCAGCTGTTACCTATCATCTATTGCATTCGCTTTTATTGTCACGTGTCCTAAAACTATGATGGGGCGGGGGTGGCTCAGTCGGTAGCGCGCCAGGCTCGTAATCTGTAGTTCCCAGGTTCGAGTCCCAGCTGAGTCAGCGTTGAGATTTATCTCCACAAAAATTCCCCGCCCTGCCCACGGTCAGTAGGGGACAGGGCGGGGAATCGCAGATGAAGCCTGTTGTTGTTCAATGCATCTTACTGCAACATCAAAGCTTCTTTTCATTCAATATGGCTAACATTCCCTTCTTCCTCTTCTTCTTCATTCTCTACTTCTCCGTTCCCTTCCTGGCAGACTGCATTGATAATTTCGTCATCATTCAGTGTTTCCTTTTCCAACTGTTCATCACCCTTTAACCATTTTCCAATGTCATCTTCTTCAAGTGTGTCACATCCGGGCAGAAGTTTAAAGTCATTAAGCAGCAAAATATTGTTATTCTTCGGCAAGCGCAGGTTCATTGGATACTTTCGTGTCGTCTTTCGTACTTTCTACACAGTTTTCAACTTCGGGCCAAAGTTTTCTCCATGACTTCACAAACGTTGTACGAGGCACTTCTTCAAAAGCTCTTGCTAACATGTAGATCACATCCTTGATATTAATTGTTTTCAAAGCATTTAAATGTCTTATTCCGTCATTTTCGGTTCACTGTAAAATTTCTGAAAGCAGCTTTCTCCTGTATTGTCTTTTTAAACTTACAAGCACGCCTTGATCCATTGGTTGCACTAAAGATGTTACATTAGGTGGCAAAAATAGGACTTTTATGTTGTCAGAAATGAGTTTGCTTGGGTCTGTTGATCCATTGTCGAGAACGAGTAGGAGCTTCACAGGCATTTTAAGACTTGACAAGTGGTTTTTTACTTTTGGAACAAATTCTGTAAAGAACCACTCTTTAAACAAATACGAGTCTACCCAAGCAGTCCTATATACTGAGGTCGGCAGGGCTTGTTCCATTCTGAATGGTGTAGGTCATAACTCAATGATCATTTAGTGTACAAGTGTGCCTTTCATTAGCACCGAATACGTGAAATTAATTCCTTTTAAGATTCGCACATTAAAAGATATTAACCTCATCAATATTGTAGAAAATATTCTAAATAGAGTTGCAATACTGAAATTCAAGAGCTACGATCAAGTGTCCACTGGCCATAGATGTTGTCACGTTACCAACTATAAGAAAACTGATTAACAAAATATTCAATCAATAGTTAAAACATAGAGTTGCCTGTTGATACAGAAATAATTAAATCCATAAATAGATTTGTGGATAAAAAGAGTTTTGGCGATCCACAGGAATCGAACCCAAGTCTCTCTAGGTTCATGCCAGAGTATTCTAGCCATTAAACTAGAATCGGCTCCGTTATTTATCCACTTATTATTCATTTCAAATTCATCTGTGATCAGGAACGCAACTTTTTTTCAAATGTTGCTCTGAATAAGGTATAAATAAGAAAGTTACTCATGCTCATAGACTTATTAATGAAATAATCAATTAATAGTTGATACATTGCGTTACCTGTTGACATAGAAACCATTAAATCAATAAATAGTTTAATGGAGAAAAGGATGTTTTTTCCACCAAAAATTTATTCATAAAAAATTTAGTGTTCGTTGGAGAATAATTTCGCATGAATTCACAACTACCAGAAATATTATTAGTTACAGAATTATAAATTAAAACATTCTTATAAAATTATTTTCGACCTCCGAGCAAGGAGTGTGTAAGGGAGAAGTTAGCTAGCTTCCATAGGCTTAATGTAAATTTTCGATTGCAGCGCCCTCTAAATAGGACAAATTCCTGCATTGCAGTGAAGCCACCTAGCCCGCCCCTTACAGTTGTTTTTGTGCTTGCACATCAATTTGCCACGTTCAGCTTCGGTAAAATTCCGCAGAACGGTGCCACTTACGCTTGACCGAAGCTAGCCTTCTCTTTGATGCAGCCTTTCCTTAACCCGGGGCTGGAACCCAGGTCCCTTAGATCAGTAGCCAAGCGCATTGACCACTCGACCATGGGACGGATTTTATAAAATAATTCAGTTTCTACATGCGTAGAAACTGGAACACGAGATTTCACGGTCGTATTAATGCAGTATAATTCAATCGGATCATTAATTCTTTTAAATATTATTTTTATATTTAAACAGGTAGTTATAATTTTCACGAAAAATGTTTATACGTATTGAGATCAAGTGTGAGGTACTCTCCGTTTTATTTTCGATAAATTCTCAGTTAGATGTGTCTGAAGTGTAGTTAGATGTATAAAGGATTTAGTTTGTCTAAGTTTATTTATTGCAATACAGACTCCATGAGGACAGATTTTTAGGATAAATATGTAAAATATGTCAAATTAATTTCTAAATCAATTCTTTGATGCTGGAGATTTTCTGTTTTATTTAAAAAGTAACGGAAGCAGGATATTATGTTATATTGATGTGATATAAGACAGTCTGAAGACGATGTGTGTCTATAACACGGTATAGTGTATATAAAATGTATAACGATGTGTTTCTATAACACAGTCTGAAGTTTATTAAATGTATTAAGTAATAAATGTCAATTAATCTATTTATATATTAGTAGGCCTGTAAATAGTATCTAGGTAGTCACTGGAAGGAGAGCTTATGCACCAATCCCCTGTGATGACGCATAGAACCGGCCAGGCCTAGCACCTAATGTCCGACCCCGCCTTCTCGTGGTTAGTAACTTTCAAAAAAACTTCACGTTTCGGTGAAGTGATGTGGGAGTACGGGTGCCTGGACGATATTGTACGTCACATCCACGAAAAGTGTCGCAAGCCTTTTACTTCCGTCATCGCTTACAAGGGAGGATTCTACGAGAAGCGACTATTGACCAGACTTGGTATAACCTCTCTGGATTTAGAAAAAATTGGTTGTCCACGTTTCAAAAACGTTCCTAAAATACCTGGAACTGAGTGCGGTTATCGCGAAGGTTGTGGAGTGCATTGTTCACAAGCCGAGACAGCAGCATTTAGCACATGGATGAACGAATATATCGAGAAGCACTCTACGCAATGAACCGGTTGTTAATTGGTCAACCACACGGACAATTAGAGGCTTTTCCTTTGTGGGACTTGTTCGACGAACCTGACTATTTTGGCGAGAACGCTCCACCTATGATTGAAGATCCGAGTCCTGTTGAAGACAACCCTTCTGTGAATGAAGAAGGTAGCCTTCTTGTGCATGAAGAAGACACTCCAACTGTGAATGAAAGCAACCCTCCTATTAGTGATGAGGAAAAACCTTATTAACTTATGTAGATGACGCTTTTCTTTCCTTTCTGTTGTTTGGTGAGGTGTTAAAGACAGCGAAAGACAACCTGTATACTAGCGACAATCGGGTTTGTAAATAAAAGTCAGATATTACCTAACAATTACTGTGTTGTGTACTCATTTACGTTAAGAATCGTGTGAAGACAGCATCAGCAACAGCTGTGATTTGTGTGGTCACGTTATCTCCAGATTATTTAGCCACACGTTGCGGAGATTCTAGGCATTTGAGAGAAACGTTTGGTTGAGCGTGTGTAATAAAACAGTGGATATCAGATTATTTTTGCGTAAACAACCGACGGTGAAAGGAATTAACTTATCTTTTTCTCAGTGGAAGAAACTCATTACTCTGGATGAGTGGGTAGAGAAAATGTTGTGGGCTCCGAGTTACCGATTCTGTCTGATGGAGGTGGGAACAAAAGCGATGTACCATCCGGTCATTTACACATCGAGAGAGTTGTGTGAAGAGGCTGCAGACCGTACATCTATAGAGGTACCTGACTCCCTTCCTATCGAGCTCTGGATTAAAGAAGTAAAGCTACCGCTGGTCGATGAACGACGCGTTGGAAAAACCTTATTACGATCCCAAGAATTCCCCGAACGATTTTTGGCCAGTTCAACGGCCGGGACCTCGGATGCAGCTTAGTCCGCTTATCGGTAAATCCGCCCTGACAACCACGACAAAGGTGATGTTAGATAGGTGAGAATATTTATCGTTCTCATATTGGGGTGGCTCAGTCGGTAGCGCGCCAGGCTCGTAATCTGTAGTTCAAAGGTTCGAATCCCAGCTGTGTCAGCGTTGAGATTTATCTCCGCAAAATTCCCTGCCCACGGTCAGTAGGGGACACCGATGGGCTTGGAAAGGCAGCCGTCCGTCGGATGGGACGTTAAGCAGTTGCCCCGTGTGTGGGAGAGCCATAACCTGTGCACGTTAAAGAACACGCTGGATGGCCTTGACGGGAGGCTACCATCTGTCTCCCAACAGCTGTTCCAGTGGGTCCCCTCTCCCAACCTTCTCTGAGCATTCGGGGTCCATGTGACCTGGCCATTTAGCCCATGGTGTGCAAAAAAGTGCCGCTCAGAGGTAAAACAACGTTCTCCTATCAGCTGGTTGTACATCCTGTCATGTCTCTCTAATTTATTTATTATTGTATTTTTATTGTAGTTTGGTTATAGTTAATATATATCCGTAATAATAATATTTTTGGAAGTGCTGATGTAGAGATGTGCATTAATTACATTTTTCATTTTGGAATTTTTCACCATTTAACGTTAGCGATTCGTACTAGTGAATGATTGGAAAATCTAAATATTACTTTATAATTAGCCGTATGAAATGCAAAATATCTATCTCATTTATTCCTTAAAATAAAAATGCTTGATTTTCTTATTTCCTAGGGTAAAGCATATAATCTAGTGTATATAACATTAAATATGTTTTTCTTATTACTCTATTAAATATATTGAAAATTTTAAAGTACGCCACTGAATTTATAAAAATGTGGAGCAATCGGTTGAGATTAAATAAATAGTATTTAATTAAAACACAAATGACTAGTTATTATTATGTTTATCGTCAATACATTCTATCACCACAATTTCTAATGCCTAGCATAAGTATATCCTTAGCAATGTTACTTCAAATTTCACATTTTTTACATTTAGCGCCCTATAAATAGGGTATTTGGAGACTATGGATCATCATATCAAAGAAGGTCTAAGGAGAAGAAGGCTAGCTTTGCAGAAGCGTAAGTGGCGCCGTTTTGCGGAATTTTACCGAAGCTGAACGTGGCAAATTGATGTGCAGGCACTTAAAACAATTGTAAGGGACTATCTGCGCATGCGCAGTATAATCATTTTAGCCCAATTCAGCTATGGTTTGTCTTATTATTGATATATATATATTGCGATATAACCAGTGTTTCCAAATGTCTAACAGCCATGGCTGTTTGACACAGTGGTAGCTGACCCTAAAGTTATTCAATGAGTGTTTTATCCTGTTCAGGAGTACATTTTACGATACCTGGAAAAGCCGTTGTAAATTTATTTTGAGTAATTTTGCAAAAGTTTTAAAATTAATATGTAAATTAATACATTGAATCATCTTGAGAATATATATAAGTCAATGTATGTTGCAGGTTTGTGTTCCGTGGAGCATATCGATCTAAATTGGCTTCTGCACTTTGATCCAATACTGTAATTCCTTTTTTTTGGTTGATACGGGATAATGCTGCTGCCATCTGTTGAACGTTTATACAAGTAAAAACTCGATATGATATTTATTGAAAATATCAGCAACTGTATAAAATATAATTATATAGATCATGTTATCGTGCATTGACACATAAACCTCAATTTATTATAATATACTAAATGCTGTAGGTTGTTTAAAATATTAAAATTTTGTTCTTTACCAGAGCAATACCAGTTTTACAAAATTCGACTTTATTAAAGAAAATTATTACATTACTTCTTGATATTTTCTTTCTAAACGAAAAGAAAAAATATGATTATACCTCATGAAGAAAATGAACATTTTTTGAGAGTCAAAGTGTATGTAAAATTAGTCACGTGGTGTTGGCAATTGAAAACTTTGCTCGGCAATGAAAAAATAATGCAGGGAACTCGCTCCTCTCCTGCGTATAGGTGGCTTCACTGCAACGCACGAGTTTGCCACGTTTAGAGGGCACTGCAATCGAAAAGTTTACATTACGTCTATGGAAACTAGCTCTCTTCTCCCTTTTAGACACTCCTTGATCATATTTCGATAATACCTATTCAACACAAAGTGAATTTTTCTTTGATTTGTCAAAACATAAAAGTGCATCCCCCCCCCCTTGCGAATAAAGAGACAAATTATTGCTGCCAATGTAACCCCTTGATCATCACACTCCACCACTTAAATGTCAATTTCCTAACCCAAATGGTTCATTTAAAAGTTTGAAATATTCAAAATTTACCACCGTTAGAGGACGCATCTTATCATTAGTAAGTAAGCTCATACACTAATGACAGCGGGAGTGGTCGGGCGAGCTGTACACTGGTTGGGTACACACAGCGCCCTCTACATACGCATGTGTACATTTGCGGACATACTTTCCTATGTGAAATCGGTTTCCTGACGTATTCCCTACCACCCCACGAAATTTGAACGATAAGTTTGAATCACCCTGTATACTCTCTATATATATATAAAGGTTTATTTCAGAAATTATTTTAAAAACGGCATAACTGGATGGGGAGGTGGATTTTATACCGAAAGGAGTTTCCGATTGGATCCACCGTCTATCGTTTTTCCTTGATCGCAAGGGACTGCATATGATTCTAGGGATAGAGAGAAATATAGGTTTATGAACTTCCACCCAGTTTTCTGGTGGAAGAAATGATTTCTAACACATTTAGAAGTCATATGATTTTTAACCTTCGACACTCTTTAGGTCATAAGTTTAATTTGACCTAGAGCTTGTCACGATGTGCTACTGAAGTCATCCTCCCTTCAATTTAAATAACGTAGACAAACGGAAGGGGAGTAATTTTCGGTTTAAATTGCATTTCCCATGTCACAGCTTTCATTTTTGATATATTTTTAATAAGTCTAATCTAAAGTTGCGTAGTTAATGGTATAACGTTCAGTTCTGTCAGGGTTTCTTTTTAGCGGGGGGAGGGAGGAGGGACACAAGAAAAATGACTCTATCATAATATGTTTATTCTACAGCGATAGCACTTCCTGAATCAAAACATTTCCTTCGATATAAAACTCATTACGATCGTTCCCTTATTATGAATCACATTTTGGTAAATTAATCCTTTTTTGTGGGTAAGAGAGTCAGTTTGTTTCAGGTAAATATTTGCATCCTATGATACTCTGTATTTGATACACTTGAAATGTAATTCATTATGATCAGCTTTGAATTGGGGTTGTTTTATATCTGAGTTGAACTCTTTTGCACACAATGTGGTAAATGGGCAGGTCACCAGAACCGTGAGGGATGAGAGAAAGGTTGGAGGAAAGGTACCTGCTGGTAGGAAATAGATTGTAGTCCCTGTATATCCTTTAACTTCCACAATGTATGGCTCCCCAGCACATAGAGCCAGAGTTTTATATCCCATCCTAATGACGACTTTTCCAAGCTCATCGGTGTATTCTTTCTGACGGAGACGATATGAATCTCCACGATGACACTGGTAGATTTCAATTCTTGGAACTACAGATTACCAACGTGGAGCCAACCAGCTGAGACAACTCATCGCCTCCATTGATTGGGTAGTGCGGCATAACAACTATATGTACAACACGATAAATCGATCAACAACTGATAAGCGAAGAGCAATAGGCAGATAAGTCAAACGAAAGAATTCAAATAATTGGTGCAGTTTGAATTTGAGGAAAAGTTCCCCCCCGCCAAAAAAAAAGAGCAGGATTACGCCAATGGTTCCTGATCTACAAGATTCAATTGTTTCTTTTTAAGAGCGATGAAACCATTTGGCTAGCCTGCCACGAATGCACCTTTCAGTATCTTGTTATTTGTGTTTGCTTTGTGGATCCTGACACAGTGGGACCATCTCTCAGTGGCAAAGAAAGTTATTTGGTACGAATTGTTACAAGCGAGCAAAAGATTTAAACTTTTTTGTGGAGGGAGGGATCCACGAAGTCATATCCCTCCTCTCCTTTAATAACATTAATAACCGGAAAGGAGAAAAAAAAATGTTTAAAATATATTACATGTTTGGGAACAAAAATTTAAAAATTCACTAAAATGGCAGGAAAAATTATACAACGGGATAATTTCTGATTGGATTCAATCGCCATTTTCCAAAATCGAAATTAATTCCTTGTTAGATCTTGACAGTGCAAAATTATTCGGTTTAAAAAAAAAAACGCAAATTTCATTAGTATTTATATCTAAGTATCACCCGATGACAGAGTGACGATCGGTAAGGTTGTGGATCAAAGGGATCATGTTTTGAACTCCGAAGAAGGCAAGGATAATTCTTGTGATGCCCTTCAGATGAGGTATCTACTTCGACACAGTTTCAATGACGATTTTGCTAACAGGAATTTAACCTCTCAGACCTCTGTGGGAAAAAATTTGCTTGAGCTATTTTAGGTCCACCATTTCGAAATTGTTTGAAGAAGTAAGATATAAAGAAAGCTTTGATTAAAAAGTTAAACTCATATTAGAATCGTATCCTGCATGATGGAGTAAGGAATACGGTCAGAGATTAATTGTAACATCTTGGAACAGCATTTCAGTACCTTTCTTAGGGAAAAGAAAGATGATTCCTCATTTACCAATTTTAATGAATATATTTTTGCAATTATTAATAAATTGGCGAATATATATGGACGGGTCGTTTGCTATGCTGCAGAGGGACCTGACTTCGGCCTCCAAAAAAATGGATGTTCTTTTCATGCGACTTTCTATTGAAGTCTCACCTTCCTTATAAGATCTCTTAATGGCATATTATACTGAAATGCTCCTGTGAGACTTTGGTGACAATTATTTGTTTGAAAGGATAGATTTTTTTAATGCATATTTAATGTATGAAATTGTACATTTATGTATTTATGTAAAATATATTATTTCTCTATTATATCATCATCATCCCCAAGCAGCCATGGGCTACGGAGGTCCAACCAGACCGTGCAATTTAGTTCTCCAAGCAAATCTATCCGGAGGCACATCTACTGCATCTGGCCACTGCACACGAATTCTAACAAGGTCCTGTTTGATATTGTCTGCCCACCGCATCCTAGGTCTCCCCCTCCTTCTAAGACCTCTAGGCACACTGTTCATAACCCTATTCGCCAATCTATAATTATCCATACGGGCAACATGACCAAACCAGCGGAGTCTCTCTCTGCACAATATGCTGCTTAAATGAGGTCGAAGACTCCTTTGCCTAACCTCATCATTAGTTACAAAGTTAAACCACCCAATACCCAAGATACTACGTAAGCATCCAGAATCAAAAGTATTTAGTTTCTTGTTGTCTTGTTTACAATGTGTCCAAGTTTCACTACCATAACTAATCCTAGAAAGAACCAAACTATTATACAGTCTAATTTTAGTCTTTAGGTGTATACGCCTATTTCTCCACAATCTCCATAGATTCTTAAAAGTCCCGGCAGCAATCCCCATTCGTCTGTTAATCTCATGCCGCACATCAATCTGTTACATAGCTCCCAAGATAATTAAACTGTGACACCTGCTCAAGACTGCAACCATTCAGATTAACTGAATCACAGCCTGCTTGACTAATTTTCATCACTTTAATTTTCTCTCATCAACAGCTCGAATGAAAGAGTTCATCTCATCAACATCATTTGCCAAAAGGGCTAAATCATCAGCATAATCTAAATCAGAAAGTTTCGTATCTCCAGTCCATTTAAGGCCAAAATCTTTCCCTTGAAATGAATTTCGCATAACCTAATCAATAACCAACCTAAAGAGAAAAGGTGACAAAATGCACCCTTGTCGAACACCAGATGTAATGCTAAACCAATTGCTACAAGCCTTACCAACTCTCACACACGACTCAGTGTTATTATAGAGAGCTTTCGTTATGTTAACTAACTTGTCTGGTATACCATATGATTTCACAATCAACCACAAATTATGATGATCAGCAGAGTCGAAAGCCTTTTTGAAATCAACAAAGCTAGCAATAAAAAGTTTCTGAAACTCTAAAAGTGAAAAACTCACTCCTAAGTGAAAATATCTGATCCACACATCCCCTAACACTTCTGAATCCACATTGCTCATCCCGCAATTGACTGTCAACCACATTCTTAATTCTATTAAGCACAATCATGGAAAGAACTTTACCTGAAACAGAGAGTAGGCTGATACCCCTATAGTTATCACAAGAACTGCGATCACCTTTTTTGAAAATAGGGATAACAATAGCTCTGGTAAAATCCTTAGGAACCATGCCTTTATCATAAAAGATATTCAGAATTTCAGTCATCCAAGTGATAACCGAAACATTCCCAGCTCTAAGCATTTCTGTAGTAATTTCATCTACCCCTGGGGATTTATGAAGTTTAAGTTTAGAAACAGCCAAAATAACTTCAGATTGTGTTATAGGGCCAACATTAAAGCCACCAATGCATCTATCTTCATTGCAAACAATGGGAATATAACTAACCGCATTGTTTAGAATATCACTGAAATGCTCAACCCATCTAGCCATGACAGAATCCTCACCTTCTATAACCTTACCTTGTTTATCCTTCAATCCCTGTATTCCTATCCCTTTTCTACCACACAAAATATTAACCATCTGGTACAGCTCTCTGCTGTTGTGCTGTCTAACTGCTTCCTCGGCTTTGACAGCCAAACCATCAAGCCAAAGATTCTTATCAGCAGCTAACTGATCTTTTACACGTTTATTAAGTTCTCTGTAATGCTTTCTGTTAGGACTTGTAGGGTATTGATTAAGGACATTCCTGCAGTTCTTTCTTTCCGAAATAAGCTCAAGTGCCTTATCACTCAGATAATTCTGGCTCTTCTGCTCCTTTTTTCCTAAAAGAGTACTGTTAGTGTCCAAAAAAGCCTGTTTGAAATTATCCCATTCTTCCTCAACTTCATCAGTAAGCATACCATGACTGTCATAATGACTAAGTAACCTATCATGGTAAGCTTTGGCTATAACTGGGTCTTTCAGAGCTTCAGTATTAAAAGCAATTTTTTCAACCCTAGCACAACACTTTTTAAATTTAAGTTGCAACACACTTTTAACAAGGTCATGGTCAAATCCAATTTCAGCTCCGCTATATGCTCTGGTATTCCTAACAGAACTAGCATATTTGCTGTTAATTAATATATAATCAATCATATTCTTATGCAGCCCATCAGGTGAAACCCATGTGTACTTATGTATGTCGCGGTGATTGTAATATGTGTTAGTTATTCTGAATCCATTGAGTTTACTTACCTGCAGGAGACGCTGCCCATTGCCATTGCAGCTACCAATACCAAAAGGGCCTATTACTCCTCCCCAAAGGTCAGAGTCAGTACCAACTTTGGCATTGAAGTCACCAAGAACAAGGGTAATATCTCCTTTCTTGACAGAATTCAAAATATCCTGAAGTTGTTCATAAAACCTATCCTTCTCATCCTCATCGGCATCCTCAGTGGGGGCATAACAGCAGATAACGTTCAGGTCTTTAACGCTTGTCTGAAATTTTGCTGCAATAAACCTTTCATTAATGCACTCATATCCTAGAAGAGCATCACTAGCGTGTTTGCTGAGAAGCAGACCCACGCCTTGATGATGCTTATTCTCGTCCCTCCCTGAAAAGAGAAATTTAAGATTATTTTTAAGAATTTGACCTTTATCTGTCCATCTGGTCTCTTGCAAGCCGAGAATATCTAAATTATAATGGTGGAATTCTTGTGTGAGGACATCAAGAGAAAAAGCTCTGTGCAGAATCCTCACATTCCAACCACCTATGGAGAGAAAATGGTTAGTGGGATGTTTAAAGAAACTATGCTTATTGAGAGATTGAATGCCGACAATATCAAACAGCCCCCTGTTCACAGACATGGGCAAAGACCCGTTCCCCCACCACTAAAGGCTGAAGCCATCTACACTGGAAGACTTCCTCCAATATAGAATTTGACGATGCCAATAGAAGCAAAGAGTTCAGGTGCCTGCGATGACCTCTGCTCAGGATTATCCACCAGCTGATAAACATATCCTGTGAATCTATTCACTTGGGGCTGTCAATCCACAACAAAAAGAAAACATAGCGGAAGATTTTCCCTCCACAGAAGCCCACCAGTGCAGCAAAATCAGGATCCATAATCAAGCTCAGAGCCATATATCTGTCCAGTCCAGTGGGTTGATATGGTCAGCACCAGGACCCTGTGTGGTTGACCACTCCTCAGCAGGGTAGAAAAAAAAGAAAAGTAGCCATAGTTGTCCAGATCAGTAGGCCACACTAATCTGGCAGCCCTCGCTTTCCGTTCATTTTTACAAAAGAGTATCTCTTTTGAAAGGTACTAACGGTCTGCACCACGAGATGGCGGGGTCGGACATTAGGTGCTAGGCCTGGCCGGTTCTATACCTATTAATTATTACTCTACAAATCCTATAGAGCTTAATAGCAAATATTTCATTTACTTCCCTATTTTTTTTTTAATTTGCCATAAAAGATTTGTCTTCAGGTTATTATAGCATATCTTATCGTTTAATTAAAGCAGCTTCGCGTTTGCTAGTGGAAAATCTATCCTTATAACGTTAGCTATCCATGTAAATCGCAAGCTGTCTCTCTGTGATAAAAAGCAGAATTTAATTTCTTTTTGTCAGCTTTTTTTTAAATTCTTTGACTAGTTTTTTTATTGCAATAAAAGTATTTGATGTGAAGCAGCAAAAGTCTGAAAAATCTCAGTTTCTCTTTTTTAAACTAGTCTGCACAACGATGAAATCACGCTACCCAGAAGGACTGAGGGGAGATGGGTGAAATGTAGCACACACATAGCAATACTTATTGGCATACATTGATTTAATTTGTAGCAACGTATAGCGGTTAGAAGATCAGATAATGCAACACAATGTGACTCCTCAGTAGGTGGTTGCACTGTCGTGAACGACAACACAGGTACTATATATTACTGTTCAAGTCATTATGGGGACGTCGATGGCTGCTGACACAGCCTGTCGAATATCGCCTGCAGTGCTCTGTGGTGACGAAAGAGCATGTCGAACAATGCGCCTGTCAAGCGATGCTGACACCTGTCGGACGGCACCACTCCCTCTACAACATATGCTAGAAACTTCATTTTGCCACTGTTGCCAACAGCACTCAACATTTGGTGCATCCTGATGAACATGGGCAGCGACAAGAGGTGTAGGCCATCCAGCTTCATTTAGGTCTATAATTCTTGCTCACTCAAAAACATACCAATGGCGATAAACCTGCCGACGGTATGAACCAGGCATTTTCGGCCTTCGCTGAACAATTTCCAAGTGGAACCACCTAATTTCAACCATCCGTACGACTTCCACATGCATAAACACAATACCATCCCTGTTCCTTCTTGCACCTTTTATACCTTGAGCCACACACGTCATTGTCATCATCATTTGCATATCTCAACTGCACACACCCACCCTTTTATTTGCATGTTTGTAGGACATGTCGTTCTGGGTGGGGCACTTTCAATGTCGAGCAGTGTATTTTATTTGTTGGGAAAATTGTTCCCTCTCAATGAAGACTTTGAAGGCTTAAATTTTTTATGCCACAAGTTGTTGGATTAATTTACCTCTGAGCGGTACTTTGTTTGCACACAATGGGTTAAATGTTCAGGTCACAAGGACCCCGAATGCTGAGAGAAGGTTGTGGGGGAGAAGGGTAGAGGTGTGTGTCAGTGATTTAGAATGTAAGTGAGTGAGTTAGACACTCAGTAAATGATTTACAGAGTAAGTGAATGAGTGAGTGATATAGTCTGCCAATAAGTGAGTTAAGACATATCCCGGGCTCAGTGTGTATGACAAGATTAGGTAAACTTTTTTTCTCCAAAGAAAATTCTCATGGTGTTGAATAGGAGTCAAAAGTGTGTTCAGCTTGTAGTGTTACTAGTTGAATAAAGTATTTACCCTATTTTTTAGGATTTTTTCGAAATCCAAGAAGTCTGACTCATAGTGTAAAATAACGTTTACCGATATAAGACATTTACTTCTCCAGGGCTGTAGACCAATAACATTTGATTCTTATAAACACAGATTGAATAGAGACACTGAAGAAAACATGTCCGCATATTTGTAAACACTAGTGAGTTATAGAATTAATCATTAAAATCAATGGAATGAATTAACGCCATGATTATCTCAGTGTATCGAAGAAAAAAGGTTGTTTAATATTCAGAAAAGAAAAAGCTTCTAAGGTTGTGTACCACCTTTAAGAATCAAAGTCCAATATCACAGAGTAATTGATAAACGCATTGAGTCACCAACGTGTGAATCATTCTCTCTGCAAACACATAAGGATACTTTGCTCTCTATTTTTAAGGGTCCAATGTCCAATATCACCCTGCTTGTCATGTGTAAATTCTATGACTCATAACATACGAATCACCCTTAGTGTCATGGATAAATGCCCTGACTCATCAACGTGTGAATCATCCTCTCTGGCAATCATATAAGAACGCTTTGATCTCTATCTGTGTCCAAGCCCAATATCACCCTTCGTGTCACGTGTTGACTCATCAACTTGTGAATCATCCTCTCCGCAATCATATAAGGATTTCTTAAAAGGAAAAAATATAATACGTATTTTAAACACAAGATGGCACTTTGAAAATTCGACGGCAAAGAAATGCCGGACAGCTTATTTACCTCACCTATTTTGGGTGATAATATCGGGCGAACTTCTGACAGGGACGTGACATTAAAACTGATGGGTCCTTTCTGACAGTGGGGTGTGGCACTAAAACCGGGTGACCTTTCTGTGGCTGAAGATTAAAGGTCGTTTTATGCTAAAGACAGAGAGGGGTCATGGCACTAGCCACAAGAGGACTGTCTGCATCTCAAGGGATAAAGGTCGTTTGTCGCGCAAGCGGCTGGACTACTACTCTCCTCCGTATCAGGAAAGATACTCTTTGGATCTTTGATACCAAAGTACCCTGCGAAATTATAACTGAAAAGCAAACAATTGAATTACATTTATTTATCCATGAGCCCTAAAAAGGGTAAATTGCACGTAGAATATGACTACGATGAAATCACTTACCGAATTCCTATTAAGTTCAAAGGTCAACAGAGAGCATCGAAACTCATTTTTGATTCCAATTGAACGAATTTTAGACGTGATTTTCTTTTAACGTAAATATAAATTCAGTTAACGATTTCATTAATCATTGGTAACGTCTTATATCCTTATTTTTAGAACCCATATAGAAATATAGTTTTTTTACCACTTTATTTTGTAATTACTGAAAAAATATATATAAATCAGTAGTAAATAATCACAGGATAAGTAATGTACACATGGAACTCATGAAATGCTGAGCTGAAAAAAATTTGGTTTTGCGATTCGAACCCACGTCTCCAGGAAACATGCCTGTTATGCTACCTCTTTGGTTTTGCCATGAGTGGAATTCGAAATCATGCCTGTTATGCTACCTCTACACCACCAATGGCTAACCTCTTCTTAGCTTATGTGAACTTATAAACCTTCCGGATTTTATTTATTTTATTCGCACTAGTGGCGCCATCTATCCAGGAAGTGGACAACTCTGTTGCCTCAGTAGAGATGGAATTAATATTTGTCACTCACGCTCAGGGCATTAAATAAATAAAACAGTAGTAAATAATCACGGGATATGTCCTGTAGACATGGAACTCATGAAATGCTGAGCTGAAAAAGATTTGGTTTTGCCATGAGTGGGATTCGAACCCACGTCTCTGGGAAACATACCTGTTATGCTACCTCTACAACACAGTGCGAATCAAATAAATTCCGGAAGGTTTATAAGGTCACATAAGCTGAGAAGAGGTTAGCCATTGGTGGAAGAGGTAGCCCACAGAGGTCTTAGAGGTTAAATTCCTGTCAGCAAATTCGTCATTGAAACTGTGTCGAAGTAAATACCTCATCCGAAGGGCATCACAAGAATCATCCATGCTTTCTTCGGAGTTCGAAGCATGATCCCTTTGATGCACAACCTTAACGATCGTCACTCTGTCATCGGGTGATACTTAGATATAAATACTAATGAAATTTGCGCTTTTTTTTTTAAACCGAATAATTTTGCATTGTGAAGATGTAACAAGGAACTAAGTTCGATTTTGGAAAAACGACGATTGAATCGAATCAGAAGGTCCGTCCTGTTGTATAATTTTTCCTGCCACTTTAGTTAATTTTTAAATTTTTGCTTCCCAAACATGTAATATATTTAAACATTTTTTTCTCCTTTCCTGTTATTAATGTTATCAAAGGAGAGGAGGGAATATGACGTCGTGGATCCCTCCCTCCACAAAAAAGTTTAAATCTTTTGATCGCTTGTAACAATCCGTACAAACTAACTTTCTTTGCTGCTGATAGATGGTCCCACTGTGTCAGGATCCACAAAGCAAACTCAAATAACAAGATAGTGAGAGGTGCATGCGTGGTAAGCAAGCCAAGTGGTTTCATCGCTCTTAAAAGGAATCAATTGAATCTTGTAGATCACGAACCACTGGCGCAATCCTGCTCTATTTTTTTTTTTTTTGGGGGGGGGACTTTTCCTCAAATTCAAACTGCACCAATTAATTGCATTCTTTCTTTTGACTTATCTGCCTCTTACTCTTCGCTTATCAGTTGTTGATCGATTTATCATGTTGTAGATATAGTTGTTGCGCCGCATCTACCAAATCAATGGAGGCGATGAGTTGGCTCAGCTGGTAGCGCTCCACATTGGTAATCTGTATTTCCAAGGATTGAAATCCACCAGTGTCATCGTGGAGATTTATATCGTCTCGGTCAGAAAGAATACACCGATGAGCATGGAAAAGTCGTCCTTTGGATGGGATATAAAGCTCTGGCTTCCTGTGCAGGAGAGCCATACATTGTGGAAGTTAAAGGAAATACAGGGACTACAGTCTATTTCCTACCAGCAGGTACATTTCCTCCAACCTTCTATGATCCCTCACGGTCCTGGTGACCTGCCCATTTACCACATTGTGTGCAAAAGAGTTCAACTCAGATATAAAACAACCCCAATTCAAAGCTGATCATAAAGAATTACATTTCAAGTGTATCAAATACAGAGTATCATAGGATGCAAATATTTACCTGAAACAAACTGACTCTCTTACCCACAAAAAAACTATTAATATACCAAAATGTGTTTCATAATAAGGGAACGATCCTAATGAGTTTTATATCGAAGGAAAAGGTTTCATTCAGGAAGTGCTATCGCTGTAGAATAAACATATTATGATAGAGTCATTTTTCTTGTGTCCCTCCTCCCTCCCCCCGCTAAAAAAAAACCCTGACAGAACTGAACGTTATACCATTAACTACGCAACTTTAGATTAGACTTATTAAAAATATATCAAAAATGAAAGCTGTGACATGGGAAATGCAATTTAAACCGAAAATTACTCCCCTTCCGTTTGTCTACGTTATTTAAATTGAAGGGAGGATGACTTCAGTAGCACATCGTGACAAGCTCTAGGTCAAATTAAACTTATGACCTAAAGAGTGTCGAAAGTTAAAAATCATATGACTTCTAAATGTGTTAGAAATCATTTCTTCCACCAGAAAACTGGGTGGAAGTTCATAAACCTATATTTCTCTCTATCCCTAGAATCATATGCAGGCCCTTCCGATCAAGGAAAAACAATAGACGGTGGATCCAATCGGAAACTCCTTTCGGTATAAAATCCACCTCCCCACCCAGTTATGCCGTTTTTAAAATAATTTCTGAAATAAACCTTTATATATATATAGAGAGAGTATACAGGGTGATTCAAACTTATCGTTCAAATTTCGTGGGGTGGTAGGGAATACGTCAGGAAACCGATTTCACATAGGAAAGTATGTCCGCAAATGTACACATGCGTATGTAGAGGGCGCTGTGTGTACCCAACCAGTGTACAGCTCGCCCGACCACTCCCGCTGTCATTAGTGTATGAGCTGACTTACTAATGATAAGATGAATCGTTTTACGCATCAAGAGCTAGCGGATATGCATCTCGCATATGGGGCAGCTGGCGAAAGCTGCCGCCGAGCTAGGCAAGTTTGCGACGACCAATACCCCAACAGAAAAATACCGCAGCATCAAATGTTTGCACGTGTGCATCGCAAATGCGAGAATGTGGTTCACTGCGCAGCAACATGCAGGATACGGGAGAAGACAACTGACACGGACTGTCAACGTCGCAGAACAAGTCCTACAGTCCATCGAAGATAATCCGAATACCAGCACACGAGCTATTGCTCAACAGCTTGGGGTCTCTCAGTCAGAAGTGTGGCGGATACTGCACGAGGAACGTGTGCATCCTTACCATCTGCAAAGGGTGCTGTTACTGCATCCTTACCATCTGCAAAGGGTGCAGTTACTGCATCCTGACGATTATCCGAAGCGTGTGGAATTTGCACAATGGTTCATGCAGAAAGGTGCCGTGGACCCCAGTTTTCCAGCTTCTGTCCTTTTTACAGATGAAGCTTCATTCAGTCGTGAAGGTATGTTCAATACACACAATTCACATGTGTGGGCTTACGACAACCCGCATGGTACGAGAAGTCACGCTGCGCAACATCGTTTTGCCGTAAATGTGTGGGCTGGAATCATTGGTGACTATTTGTTGGGACCTTACTTGCTACCGCCCTGATTGGACGGCAGGAAATACCTAATATTTCTCAAAGACAGTGTTACCGACTTTTCTGTGCCACCAATTTTTGACTCAAACTAGGACGAAAATTTAGTGACTCGAACTTGAACCCTCAGTGATTTCTTTTCAGAAAATTTTTGGTGATAGACTTTCCATTTCCCTTCGGACTGACCTTCAACATTACCACTTAAGGAGATTTTACATCTTAAACTGTATAATTTTCAAAAACTTTGGGACTGTTACCTGAATTTTCAGCAGATAGACCATGAGGGCATGAGTAGTGTACCATGGTTACATAATGATGGTGCTCTCACTACGATTTTTCTCTCTCTCTCTCTCTCACTCCCTCCCCCGTGGTGGATAGGGATGTTCTGCATGAATTTGCATAGTTCGCGCAGAACGGTATTCAAGTTCCAGACTGCAGTTTCCTTTCCATCGGAGCGGCGCCATATGATGGATTATCATGAAAGACAAGCCCATGTCTCAGGCAGGCAGGACAGTTTGATGCACCGACTAGTTGAGCCGACCACTTATCTGTCGGCAAGCCAGCTTAATCCCGCACTAACGCCTACAGAGGGGAGCGCCCACGAATCAGTGGTTCACCTTTGGGGATTGAGGAGTCTGGCGACAGGATTGCCCTCCTGTCTATGACAACCCTGAAAAAGGATTCCACCGGTTCACGGCACAATGGTCCCATAAAGGATAGTCACGTGGTTGCGGCCAAGGACGCAGATTATGGAAGTTTCCATTTTGGTCCGGCACCCTATCCCCCCCCTAGCGGAGAGTTGAGAGAGCCAATCACGGTCTCGGGATGAATTTGGATTATTTTTGTGTGTCCGAGAGAGCAGAGACTTTTCGGGCATTCGATTCGACTTGACACTTGACTTCGGAGTTAGTGACTATGGGACGATGTTCACTTGGCTGCAGAGACTCGTAGGAACAAGTCACGTTTTCTCCTTCTACGCTTAACTCTCGATGTGAGCAGTGCAGTTTTTAGGTGTGACTCTCGGTCAGGAGACACGATAGTCTAGTGACGAGAGCACTATATAGTAGCAAGCAGCAGAGTATTAATGTAACTAGCTCAACGTTTGAATGTCGACAGTCTACAGTAGTTATGTAAGTTGATATAAAATTGTGAGATTAGGATGAAACTGTGTTAACGTTAACAATAAATATTTTTTTGTATTTGTTGTAAAGCCATGCCTGTATTTGTTGTAAAACCATGCCTGTTTTTGTATTTGTTGTAAAACCATGCCTGTTTTTGTATTTGTTGTAAAACCATGCCTGTTTTTGTATTTGTTGTAAAGCCATGCCTTTTGTGTGGGAGGATGGTTTGGTTTCCCAGTAGGGTGCTGGGCTACTGATTATTTTAAAGAAAAAAAAACTATACGATCACTGCAAGAACAAATACCGGTTTGTGTTTGGGGGCGAATTCACTGATGATGAATATTTAGTAGAATTATTAACTAATATTATATATAATTAGCATGGATTAATTCTATCCCCTCCACCAGTATAATATGTTGGTACCGTGAGCCAGGATTTCCGTGGTTACGCCATAGCAGATACGTTCGAGGCTAATCCGTGAACAATAGTGATTACGTGGTTTTTAAGGAAAAATATCAATAGTTGCTGCTTTTCTGCTTGTATTTTCCCTCTTGCTGATATTCATATTGGTTGGGTTGTTTTACCTCTGAGCGGCACTTTTTTGCACACCTTGGGCTAAATGGCCAGGTCACATGGACCCCTGAAGGCACAGAGAAGGTTGGGGGAGGGGACCCACTGGAACAGCTGTTGGGAGACAGATGGTAGCCTCCCGTCAAGGCCATCCAGCGTGTTCTTTAACGTGCACAGGGTATGGCTCCCCCGCACACAGGGCCACGGCTTAACGTCCCATCCGACGGACGGCAGCCTTTCCAAGCACATCGGTGTCTCCTACTGACCGTGGGCAGGGCGGGGAATTTTGCGCAGATAAATCTCAACGCTGACCCAGCTGGGACTCGAACCTGGGAACTACAGATTACGAGCCTGGCGCGCTACCGACTGAGCCACCCCCGCCCCATTCATATTGGTGAACGGCCTTTCGGTCTGTTTAGACTCGATCCAGTGACTATGGCAATCGGCTACAAAGGTTTCCTTTCCTCCTAACTTCTTCTATTGTTTCAAACTTGTTAATCACAAATATTTTGCTTCATTTTATCTAAATAATATTTTTTTTAGTTTAAGATGATCTGGAACGCATCCGGAGGATGCATTATAAGACGTCATGTAGTATTCACTTGAAAAATACGTTTATTACCGGTGGATAATGGATTGAATTTAACATATCCTATCGTGTTACAAATAGAGTAAAATGGTATACATTATAAGACGTCACAATAATAGTGACCGGGCCCGCATTAACGAAACATCGAAGGGGAGGGAGTAGAAGCAAGGAACACCATTGAGCTGGAAAAATGGAAACAAACGGAAAAAACCTTAAAACAACAGAAAACTGCTCTAGGTTGGTGGGAGGGGGGAGGCAGTTGATAGCTCACCAGGCTTGGAATCTACAGTTCACAAGTTTAAGTCCAACCTGGGTCAGCGTTAAGATTTAACTTCACAAAACACCCACCCTGCTCTCGGTCAGTATGGGACATTGATGGGCTTAGAAAGGCCGCCGTCCTTCGGATATGACGTTAAGCCGTGGCTCCATTTGCGGGAGAGATCCATACTTTATGTACGTTAAAGAACTTACTGGGTGGCCTTGATGGGAGATTACCATCTGTCTCCCAACAGTTGTCCAGTGGGTTCCCTCCCGTAACCTTCTCTAAGGCATCGGAGTCTTTGTGATCTGGTCATTTAACTCATTTTTTGCAAAAGCGTACAGTCGCTCGAAAAAATATCCGAACACTATGGTTGATTACAGAATTCAGAAAAAACATATGGCAACTTTTTTTTTTAGAAATTAGCGATCTGGCAATCATCGTGTACGTACACGAAGGTTGTCAGTCATTAATTTCTAAAAAATCGTTGCCAGATATATTTTCTGAATTCTGTAATCAACCATAGTGTTCGGATATTTTTTTGAGCGACTGTACCTCTCAAAGGTAAAACTACCGAACCCAAATGCTCTCGAGCAATACCGAAAAACTTTCCTCCAATCTTATAAATTGGTTTCGCGATACGGATTGCTTTCGCTTCTTTAGATGCTTAAGGGCCATTACTGAATCTATGTATGATGGGTTTTCATGTGTATTTGCGGACTGTTACACTCATCCGTGGTCAGAATATACATTTATATTTATATTTCTTTATGAAACTAAATAACATTTTAGGTAATGTTTCAAGAAGTAAATGATTATTTATTATCTCAATCGAGATTAGGGTTTAACCTTGAAAACTTCTGTACTGTATATTTCTTATGTAGTTAGAAGGTTTTGTTTCTCCATCAGTTTCTCTTTCTCTTTGATAAGAACTCCTGATAAAGGCAATAATTAGGAATATCAATTTCAGATGTCAGCCTCCTCTTTAAAAGTCTTAAGCGTTGGATCCACAAGTTTTTTTGGCCCCACCAAAACAAAGGAAATAATATTTCCTAAACTGTAAGATTTTTGACCGCCAACTTCGGCATATCACTTCGTCTAATTATTATTTATAGGAACTTGAAGGTTTGGACCCACAACTTTCATTCAGACTCTTGCACCTTCTAACAGAGGAAATTCAAATTAATGGTTGAGTGGGAAAATGGCTTTTTTATACCATGGAGTCAGTCATTGGAAGTTGCTTAAATGCAATTGAAAATGGCGGTCGAAAAATCACTTTCCGGATATTAGCAGCTGAGATAGTTACAATGTGTTTCATGTTTACAGAAGGTTTTCCGGTTTTTCTAATATTGAAAATTAAATAAAAAAAAGTAAATACCCCCTTAAGCAGGTGCTTGCCGCAAAGGTCTAACAGACGTCTGTCAGTTTATATGCCAGAGTAGAAGGTCTAAACTACTTCGATTTCTTTATCATGATGCCTACCGTTTTGTGTTGTTTCAGTTATGATCTGAAATGTGCAAATATCAAATATTACTTATAGCTACCGAGTTATTTCAAAAAGCTTACTAAGGAATTGTCAGTTTAATTGAGTAACCTCGTATATAAACATTAAGACACTTAGTTTAGCAAAAATATAACAATTTATTTTATTCTGAAAGCAGTCAGTGTAATAATGAAGATATTATTTCAACAAAACACTAAAACATCATTTTTGATCATATACTTTTAACTAGATAAATATATTCAAAAGAAAAGTGGAAACAACTACCACTATAAATTACAGTATTTTTTAGTGTAGTGTTTTGCATTCGTTTAATCATAAAACGAATGGAATGGATTGAGAATTCAAGTTCAGTGACTTGCAGTGTAAGTCGCTAAAAATAAACATCAAAAGAGTACAACATATTTAATTTTCAAACGGTCGTCTATAATTTATATAACGTATTAGAAGGATTTAACACTTCACCCTATACGCAATGCTTAGCCGGACTGCCACTTCATTTTACGTAACGTATTTTTGTGTAGGAATCTTTACTTTTATACGAGTGTCAACATACCAAGATCATTAACTGTAGTAGTATTTAATTACAAGGGGGTCATACACAAAAAAAATATTATGTTTGTAATCGAAAAATGCTGCAAGGAACTAATCACAAAAGTTGAAATCGCATTTTAATGTCACAGCGTAGTAGGTCGGTGGTTTGTTTAATAAGATCGTTAATAGTATGCTATTTAATACTGTTTGAAACATTCTACCCTTACCCTCCCTTCAGATCGTCACGAAATTTATGGAGGAGACCCCACAGAGTGCATGTACGCAAAGCGGCCCCTTCATTAAGTAATACAGTTCTATGTTATGTCAATAGTAAGTCAGGTATTGAACTCAGTAATTTCTAAAATAAAAGTTTTATGAAATATGCGACTGAAAATATTTTAAAGATCTCAATGAAATCTATTTAAATACAAACATTTTTTTTTTCAAACTCAACAAGCTTCTAAAAAGATGTGTTCAGTATTTAAAGAGCTATGTAAGCCACCCCGAGATGGGGTCGGCTTACAACAGTGCCATAGAACCAAAAATATTTGTCTGTCTAATTCAGTTTCGGTCTGAAATTCCTGTTCACTAATCTGGAAAGTTTGGGAAAATGAGAAAGTTGTTCTCCTCTATTCCAAAAGGATCAGGTGGCAAGATGACTTTCTGTTATCACCAGATCTCACATTCTTTTACTAACATGTTTATTGGAGAATAATTTACATGTTTTTTTCTTCACAGCGCCATGTTCAACCAGCTGGAAGCTTTTATACTGAGATTCAATTTTTTTACCTGTCATTCCATTCCACATGCATCTGATTATTATCCATTACAAATTTCAGCTTTGTGCAACTAATCTTTTGTCATCCGCAGACATTCAAGCAAGCGCAGTTTGATTACAACCACTCAAGATATAACGCCAGGGGGGTGGCTCAGTCGGTAGCGCGCCAGGCTCGTAATTTGTAGTTCCCAAGTTCGATCCCAGCTGGGTCAGCGTTGAGATTTATCTCCGCAAAATTCTCCGTCCTGCCCACGGTCAGTAGGGGACACCGATGGGCTTGGAAAGACCGCCGTCCGTCGGATGGGACGTTAAGCCGTGGCCCCGTGTGCGGGAGAGCCATACCCTGTGCACGTTAAAGAACACGCTGGATGGCCTTGACGGGAGGCTACCATCTGTCTCCCAACAGCTGTTCCAGTGGGTCCCCCTCCCCCAACCTTCTCTGAGTCTTTGGGGTCCATGTGACCTGGCCATTTAGCCCATGGTGTGGAAAAAAGTGCCGCTCAGAGGTAAAACAACCCAAACAACCTATAATGCCAGTTTGAAACTTTTCACTTGACACCTCTTCCTTTCCTGAATTTGAAGGTTAAATACTGACCTGGACTGAGAAAATATATATATATATTTCATTTTTTGAAAAATTATTTAAAAATATTATTTGGTTTCATAAAGAAATAGAAGTTCAGAGTATACGCTGACCACGTATGAGAGTAACAGCCTGCAAATGCACGTGAAAAACCATCATACATAGCTTCATTTATGGCACGTGAGCATCTAAACAAGTGAAAGCAATACGTATAACGAAACCAACTCACAATGTAGGATAGGAAGTGGTTTTTGTATTACCCCAGAGCAGTTGGGTTGAATTTTGTTTTGCACATGAGAGGTTCTTTTCTGCACACGATGGGATAAATGGTTAAAATATTCTGAAGAAGGGACACTCATGAGAACTGTTAGGAGACAGATGGTAGTCTCCTATATTTTCGGTTCGGTTGTTTTACCTCTGAGCGGCCCTTTTTTTCACACCATGGGCTAAATGGCCAGGTCACATGGACCCCGAAGACTCAGAGAAGGTTAGGGGAGGGGACCCACTGGAACAGCTGTTGGGAGACAGATGGTAGCCTCCCGTCAAAGCCATCCAGCGTGTTCTTTAACGTGCACATTGATTTGTTGCGGATAGAAATCTCGGTTACTTTTGCCTACCTGTCTTCTACAACCTTCCAACGGGATATGATTCGATGTGGGACAGTTAATTCACTTATGGTATCTGCCACTGAGAACCAGATAATGATCATCTGCTTGTGTTATTCTTTCATCCAACATTGCACGTGTAGTTTTTTGGAATGCATCCCTTGTTTCCATATCCCATTACTTCTCCATTTAGGCATCTCTAACCTACCGCCACCGACGTACCATTAAACGCTCTCTACCTTAATGAACCATTCATATAATGTCCCTGTCGATTTTACTGTGAAACATTCTTCGTGCTTGCATAATTTCCGTGGTACAACGAACTGGATTCAGCCAGGGGATATGACAAGAGTTGTTAACCGCCATGTTGCCAACTGAAATGTTCGGTGTCCAGGTTATGACTTCGACCAGACACACGTTTTCTGGTTTCTCTATCTTCGGATTTAAATGATGCGCATTTTGGAAGCAGGCAGGTATGGTGATACATTACATCTAGACTGGCGAGATGCATAGAAGATAAAATAAAGCTAAGGCATCTAAGAAAGATGGTCCACAAATATGCATATAACACTGTTTATTACCTCAATAGTTTCGACAAGTTCATGATACAGTCTCTTCTTTTACAGTAAGAGTGCTAATGAAATAGAAAAGGATACAACCTGCTTGCTCCTAGGATGAAGAGTACTTGGTCCTCCTTCTTAAATCCGTTGCAGTGATAACTATTCATCGAAGGCAACGAAATCATTAGACATACTTCTTCGAAGTGAGTTAAGAAGTTAGCGTTCAAATCGTAAGTGCTTACCTATGTTGTATTATTTAAACGGGTCTAAATCTGTTAAAAATTGCACTATGTATAAACTTGAGTCAAGCACTGCAATTGACAAACAGCATAGATATTACAAGCATCAGCGTAATTACAAAAAACTACCAGACTACACGAAGTGCTTAACGAAAATACACAACAATTGTATGAGTGTCTGCAAGGGTCTACTAACATCCCCTAAAGGACGAAATAAATATAAGTTCAAGAAACATGTTTGAAGAAAGGTTTAAATATTTTGGAAATCTATTATTATTAATTTTTTATAAAATAAAATTTTATTTTTCAAACAATATATATATTTTTAATTTTCAAACATCCTTTAACTTCTCTGTGGTGACTCCCAGATGGAAAAATTCTCTCCTTGTTGTTTAGAAAATGGTATATTGAACACGTAGTTTATTAGCACCCAGGTTTTAAGTCATTAATCGATTGTGAGATGGAATAGTTCTGGAGAAGACCATGCTTAATAACAATGGCTGATAGATTCAAATTTTGTGAGTGAAGGGTGTTTGTATTTAGTCTGATAAAATCTGTAAAACAGTTTTGCATATTTATTTTCATACGTTTCCCCTAAACATTTGATAGAAAGAAGTAAAAAAAGGAAGATAGAGAAGTCTCTCCCAAACAAAATGTCAGCTTTCGTTTAATATAAAGTTGACAACACTAAGATAAGCGCAGTGGGTTCAAGATATTCATAACTTATTTCGACTATATGTATTAGTTTGCTCAAAAACGAAATTTGGACCAATGTTTTTTTGCCAATGTTAGTTTTTATTCTGTTTAAACGTTACGTATCATTTGACGTATATAGGCTGAATTTGGCGTATATAGGTATACAGGTTGAAACTCCCAATTAATATGCATTTTAAAGGACAAATTAGTCTGAGAATATTATAGGAAACTGTAGTGATGATACAATTGCACATATCAGTATTGACATCCAATAGATGCAGAAGGATAACCATTTGTGTATTTCGCTAAAAATTATCTTTTTCCTAAATGTTGGACATACCATTGAGTACATCCGTAAAGTGACATTTATTGAAGAAATTTGCAGGTGATAGTGATTAAACGAAAGATATTTATTTTAATTTCACTCTTATATAAAACAAGTGGTAACTATTAGTAAATTTTTTGGCCCACTTTTACCTAGATTTTATTGTTTTTCCTTCGTTATTTGTCAGTTTCGGTGTTTCTGAAAACGGTTGTGCCATCATACAAAGCCCTCTCTACACATACATGACATATGGAGACGGCCATGTGCCACGTGACAACATTAGTGTGTGACGTAGTAAAAAGAGGCTTTCGGTTTCGGGAATTTTTTTTTTGGAAATTTACAATAGCGCTGAACTTAATTAATGCATATAATTTTCCAAACAATAGATGGACTAATTAGAACTGAATACAGCTGTATATTAGCATCTTTCACCGTTATATGTTTAATATTTAAAGCCAATCTAATGTTTTAAGGGTAAGGCTATTTACAGACATACCAAAAGCAATATGACATTTATCATTTCTTTAGTTATATCAATTCAAAAATTTAATTATTTTCTATTTTTTCCAGAATGAATAATTATTGCATAATCAAACCTTGCATATCACTGCCACTTTAGTAATCTACAACAGAAAAATCCATTAATCATTCATACTCTGCTTCGTACAAAACGTTCTCCAGCATTTTCGACATCAAATCCAGGATAAAAAAAAGAATAGAAGATAATTAATGGGAATAAATATTTCTTTCCATTGTGGTCTTTTACTAAATTGCGAAAAGTGGATTTTTACTAAAATGATGTACCAAAAACGTTTTCCTCAATTAACTAATTGGCACATATTGAAATACTTGCAAAATGTGTTATTTCATTATATACATGAATCGTTAAAGAGTATGTATCATCCTAAATTGTCCAAATAATATTATTACATCCTTTTCAAATCTGCCTTAAACAATTTTTGGTACAATACAAAATTTGATAAAATTTAGACTACATCAGTAATATTTTTTAGAGAGTGCAATAGTTGTCTTATAAGGAGAATATGTTTTCTTAGCATATTTATCATTGTTTGCCCTGAAGAAATGTGGGAACTATTTCCTTAGATCTGTACTGCAATCTTAATCCTTAATTTTCAGATTCAGTAATGATCTATTTCATCATCGTCCTCAAAGAGCCATAGGATACGGAGGACCAACCAGATCGTACAATTTAGTTCTCCAAGCATATCTATCCTGAGCTACATCTGATCATTTGGCCACTGCACAACAATTCTAACAAGATTCCTGTTTGATATTGTCTGCCCACCGCATCCTAGGTATCTCCCTCTTTCTGAGGGCTTTAGGCATACTGTTCATAACCCTATTCGCCAATCTATAATTATCCGTACGTGTAACATGGCCAAACCAACGGAGTCTCTCTCTGCACAATATGGCTGCTTAAAGGAGGTTGCCAATTCTTTGCCTAACCTCATCATTAGTTACAACGTTAAACCACCTAATACTGCGCAAGCATCTAGTTTCCTGTTATCTTGTTTACAAAATGTACATGTTTCATATCATAACTAACCCTAGAAAGAACCAAACTATTATACAGTTTAAATTTAGTTTTTAGATGTATACGCCTATTTCTCCACAATCTCTATAGATTCTTAAAAGTCTCGGCAGCAATCCCTATTCGTCTGTTAATCTCATGTGGCACATCACCAGTATCAGTAACATAATTAAACTTGACATCTGTTCAAGACTGCAACCATTCAGAACAACTGAAACACAGCCTGCCTGACCAATTTTTATCACTTTAGTTTTCTCTGTTTATAACCAAACATACTCTACTACCAGTCTCATCAACAGCTCGAGTGAAAGACACAAACATTATTTGCCAAAAGGGCTAAATCATCAGCATAATCTAAGTCAGAAATTTTCGTATCTCCAGACCATTTAAGGCCAAAACCTTTCATTTGCAGTGAATTTCGCATAACATAATCAATAACCAAACTAAAGAGGAGAAGGAGACAAAATGCACCCTTGTCGAATACAAGAAGTAATTTTAAACCAGTTGCTACAAGATTTACCAACTCTCACACACGACTCAGTGTTTTTATAAGAGCTTACATTATGTTAACTAACTTGTCTGGTATACCATATGATCTCACAATCAACCACAAATTATGATGATCAAGAGAGTCGAAAGCCTTTTTGAAATCAACAAAGCTAGCAACCAAAGATTTCTGAAATTCTAAACATGTCTGAAGAATCTGCCTAAGTGAAAATATTTGATCCACACATCCCCTACCACTTCTGAATCCACATTGCTCATCACACAATTGAGTGTCAACCAGATTCTTAATTCTATTAAGCACAATCATGGAAAGAACTTTACCTGAAACAGAGAGTAGGCTGATACCCCTATAGTTATCACAAGAACTGCGATCACCTTTTTTGAAAATAGGGATAACAATAGCTCTGGTAAAATCCTTAGGAACCATGCCTTTATCATAAAAGATATTCAGAATTTCAGTCATCCAAGTGGTAACCGAAACATTCCCAGCTCTAAGCATTTCTGTAGTAATTTCATCTACCCCTGGGGATTTATGAAGTTTAAGTTTAGAAACAGCCAAAATAACTTCAGATTGTGTTATAGGGCCAACATTAAAGCCATCAATGCATCTATCGTCATTTCAAACAATGGGAGTAGAACTAACCGCATTGTTTAGAACATCACTAAAATACTCTGCCTACCTAGACATGACAGAATCCTCACCTTCTATAACCTTACCTTGTTTATCCTTCAATTCCTGTTACCTGTCCGTTTTCTACCACACAAAACATTAAATATCTGGTACAGCTCTCTGCTATTGTGCTGTCTAACTGCTTCCTCGGCTTTGTCAGCTAAGGTATCAAGCCAAAGATTCTTATTAGCAGCTAACTGATCCTTTACACGTTTATTAAGCTCTCTGTAATGCTTTCTATTAGGACAAGTAGGGTATTGATTAAGGACATTCCTGCAGTTCTTTCTTTCTGAAATAAGCTCAAGTGCCTTATTACTCAAATAATTCTGCCTCCTCTGTTATTTTTTCCTAAAAGTGTACTGTTAGTTTCCAAAAATGTCTGTTTAAAATGGTCCCATTCTTCCTCAATTTCAGTAGTAAGCAAACCATGACTGTCATAATGACTAAGTAACTTATCATAGCAAGCTTTAGCTGTAACTGGTCTTTCAGAGCTTCAGTATTAAAGGTAAATTTTTTAACCTTAGCACAACACTTTTTAAGTTTAAGTTGCAAGATATTTTTAAGAAGGCAATGGTCAGATCCAATTTCAGCTCCCCTATATGACCTGGTATTCCAAACAGAACTAGCCCATTTGCTGTAAATTAATATAAAATCAATCATATTCTTATGCAGCCCATCAGGTGAAACCCATGTGTACTTATATATGTTGCGGTGTTTGTAATAAGTGCTAGTTATTCTGAAACCATTGAGTTTACTTACCTGTAGGAGACGTTCCCCATTGCCATTGCAGCTAACAATACCAAAAGGGCCTATCTCCCCTCCCCAAAGGTCAGAGTGAGTACCAACTTCCAAGAACAAAGGTAATATCTCTTTCTTGACAGAATTCAAAATATCCTACAGTTGTCCGTAAAACCTAACCTTCTGATCTTCATTGGCATCCTCAGTGCGGGCATAACAGCAGATATCATTCAAGTCTTTAACGCTTGTCTGAAATTTTGCTTAAGAAACTTTTCATTAATGCACTCATATCCTAGAAGAGCATCACTAGCGTGTCTGCTGAGAAGCAATCCCACGACTTGGTGATGCTTATTGTCGTCCCTCCCTGAAAAAAGAAATTTAAGATTATTTTCAGGAATCTGACCTTTATCTGTCCATCTGGTCTCTTGCAAGCCGAGAATATCTAAATTATAATGGTGGAATTCTTTTGTGAGGACATCAAGAGATAAAGCTCTGTGCAGAGTTCTCACATTCCAACTCTCTATGGAGAGAAAATGGTTAGTGGGATGTTTAAAGAAACTGTGTTTATTGAGAGAGGGAATGCCGACAATATCAAAAAGCCCCCTAATCGCAGACATGGGGCAAAGACCCGTTCTCCCACCACTAAATGCTGAAGCCATCTACACTGGAAGACTTCCTCCAATGTAGAATTTGACGATGCCAATAGAAGCAAAGAGTTCAGGTGCCTGCGATGACCTCTGCTCAGGATTATCCACCAGCTGATAAACATATCCTGTGAATCTATTCACTTAGGGTTGTCAACCCACAAACAAACAGAAAACACAGCGGAAGATTTTCCCTTCAAAAAGTGCAACAAAATCAGGATCCATAATCAAGCTCAGAGCCATAATTCCGTTCAGGTTGGTATATATGGTCAGCAACAGGACGCTGTGTGATTGACCACCCCTCAGCATGGTAGAAAAAAAAAGGTAGCCATAGTTGTCCAGATCAGCAGGCCACACTACTCTGGCAGTCCTTCTCTTCCGTTCACTCCACAGAGACTTGTTTGAAAAGTACTAACGGCCTGCACCACAGAAGAGTGAATTAATTTAAAATGGATTAGGATTTTATATCCTAGCAAAATTGTATTTTTATTCACAGAGTAACAAAGCGTTTGAAAAACATGATCAGCTACAAATTTCAAAAAAAAAAATTGCAATTAAATGGAATTACTGAAGTAAAAAGTCAACAACCATTATCATATATTCTTTGATTATCATTCTCAGCAAAAATGGAGAATCCTTTTCTACAACTTTTAAATTTTAATTATGCAAATGATCTAAAATAGCGTTAAAATTTTATTGAAAGTTGAATTGTTTTAGTAATATATATCATACATTACTAAAATCTTTTATTATACATTATCTCCAAAACCAAATCCTTCTATTTAATTTGAATGGGAAAACCCACACAACATAAAACGTTTCGTGTCACTATAACACAAAACATGTCAGTAATTTGACATCTTTGACTTGTCGTAATTTGTCCGCTTATTCCTTATAGAAATTTAAGCTTTTAGCAACACTTATCAAATGAAGGTAAAATAACCCCAATTATTCATAATATTTCCATCACATTTAATAACATTTACATCCTCACTCTAGGCATTAATCAAAAGCCAGCTTGAACGAAATAATCTTACATTCAAAATGTAATGACCATAAGGTCTAACAACTTTACCACTGAAATATCAGTGGTAAAGTCAATTCTAATCTAAATCAATTTAGTGCTACAATATCAGCGAATGTCAAATTTAAGTCATTTAAATATAAGAGAAATATGAACTCTACAACCAATAATTTTTTCCAATTAAGCATCAGCGAAATGTTAACTGTAAACCATATAATTTTATCACTAAGATATCAGCGAAATATGAACTCCAAACCCAAATCATTTTATCGCTTAAACATCAACGAAATATAAACCATACCCGAACCATTTTACCACTTAAATATCAGCTTAATATCAGCTATAAACCTAATCAATTTAGCATTAAAATCTCAGCGAATGCCAATTTTAAACTAAATCACTTTACCACTTAAATATCAGCGAAGGTCAACTATCAACGAAATCATTTTAAAACTAAAATAATCGGCGAATATCAACTGTAAATCAAATCCTTTTAGCACTAAAATATTAGCTATAAACCAATTCATTTTACCATTAAAATATCAGCGAATGTCAATTGTAAAACAAATAATTTTATCATTCAGATATCACTGAGATTTCAACTGTAAAACCAAATCACTTACCTATTAAAATTTTCAAAATTCCATTTACCTTGGGAGTTTGTGAAAGCGACGATGAAATTCTAATCGAAACGATCTTCACAAAACATCACTTCGATGAAATTCTGATCGAAATGATCTTCACAAAACATCACTTCGATGAAATTCTGATCGAAATGATCTTCACAAAACATCACTTCGCACAAAAGGGTATTTTCCATAGCCGGAGCGATAGTTGCTGCTGCAACCAACCACACAGTATTTCCGAGTACAGTCGTGGTGGTTAGATCTAAAAAAGAACTATCACAAAGTGGCTCACACAAAAAATATGTACACACTCTATTTACAATCACACCTGAGGACGTTAAACACTCTAATATATAACAATTCACTTTATATTCACTTTGTATTTGTATATATCAACTACAAAAGTTAAAAAATTCAAAAACGCTACCACAGCGGTACATCGTAGCCAGCGAGAACAAGTGAGACGAAAGGCTCACGGGACTGCTCAGTCTTTTTTTCGAACGTCACAGTCACATGACATCTGGCCTTCTCCGTAGAGAGGGCTTTGTATCATATCTGTTAAAACCATTGACAAATCGCAACCAGTTGTTCACCAAATGAATCCTTAACTGCTGAGAATGTCATATGTAGGCTGTAAAACGTTTCGCCCTGCTCTCCACCCCATAAAAATGTAATATAAAAAACTTTGTACCGTTGTACCTTATACTCAGAATAACGAGTTATATGTTAAATTAAAGCTTGCGAATAAACTTCGTTTGAGGGAGGCATTAATAATATTTACCCGTTTCAAATCTATGTAAAGAGAGCAGACAGAGTCACAACTTCATTATCATTATAAGCGATCAGATGATGTTTGTCCATGGTATTAGTAACCTAACAAATATCTCAGTGTTCTAGACTAATCAAAAATGTTGGGTTTTTTCTGACTCCATACTTCGCATACAGATAAGAGTTCAAAAGTTCATATAATTTTACCTATCTTTTGATTGCTTTTCGATCGTCAATTGTTTACAAGTTTGTGTGTTTGTTAAAATTGTTTTTCGACATATCTTCCCACCCTGCTTGCTTATTGTAATGAGTTGTGTACCAAACGGAAACTTGCTCTATTGGTAGTTGAGTTGAGTTGTTTTACCTCTGAGCGGCACTTTTTTGCACACCATGGGCTAAATGGCCAAGTCACATGGACCCCGAAGGCTCAGAGAAGGTTGGGGGAGGGGACCCACTGGAACAGCTGTTGGGAGACAGATGGTAGCCTCCCGTCAAGGCCATCCAGTGTGTCATTTGACGTGCACAGGGTATGTCTCTCCCGCACACGGGGCCACGGCTTAACGTACCATCCGACGGACGGCGGCCTTTCCAAGCCCATCGGTATCCCCTACTGACCGTGGGCAGGGCGGAGAATTTTGCGGAGATAAATCTCAACGCTGACCCAGCTGGGACTCGAACCTGGGAACTACAGATTACGAGCCTGGCGCGCTACCGACTGAGCCACCCCCGCCCCATATAATTATTTCTATATATTCATACACCTCTGTTCCACTTTTTACAATCGCTCAAAAAATATCCGAACACTATGGTTGATTACAGAATTCAGAAAAAATATCTGACAACTATGTTTTTAGAAATTAGTGATCTTGCAACCTTCGTGTACGTACACGGTTGCCAGATCACTATTTCTAAAAAAATCGTTGCTAGATATTTTGTTTCAGAATTCTGCAATCAACCATGGTGATATATTTTTTGATCGACTGAACTCTTCACAGCAGACAATCTGAAATATCTGAAATGATCTGAAATATGCAAATTTAAAATATTGCTTATATCCACTGAGTTCTCTCAACAAATTTTCTTAAATATCGTCATTTTAATTTTTGGTCATCTCGTATATAAAGATTAAGACACATGGTTTAGAAAAGTTAGAAATCTTTTTTTTATGCTGAAAGCAGTCAGTATAATAATGAAGATATTATTTCAACGAAATACTAAAGCATCATTTTCCATCGTATGCTATTTACTACATAAAAGTAATTCAAGAAGGGCGAAAACAGCTACCACTATAAATTATAGTATCATTTAGCCTAGTTTTGTGTAGTCGTTTAATCGCAAATCTGGCAGCTATCAATAGAAAGATTCCAGTTCAGTGACTTCCAAGGTAAGTCGCTAAAATTAACAATAATAGTGTACGATCTGTTATTTTCCATCAGGTCGTTTAAAATATATATAAACGTATCAGAAGGATGCTGTACATAGCACCTGCTGTACATAGCAGGACCAAAGAAGGTCTAAGGAGAAGAAGGCTAGCTTCGCACAAGCGTAAGTGGCGCCGTTCTGTGGAATTTTACCGAAGCTGAATCTGGCAAATTGATGTGCAGGCACAAACCAACTGTAAGGTGCGATCTGCGCATGCGCAGTGCAATCATTTTAATCCAATGCAGCTGTGGTTTGTCTTACTCTTGGTATGTATATTGCGATTTAACCAGTGTTTCCAAATGTCTAACAGCCATGGCTGTTTGGCACAGTGGTAGCTGACCTAAAGTTATTCAATGAGTGTTTTATCTCGTTCAGCAGTACATTTTACGATTCCTGGAAAAACTGTTGTAGTTTATTTTGAGTAAATTTGCAGAAATTTTAAAAATAATATGTAAATTAATACATTTAATCATCTTGCGAACATGTAAGTCAACGTATGTTGCAGTTTTGTGTTCTCTGGAGCATAGCGATGTATATAGGTGTCTGCAGTTTGTTTTAATAGTAAATTTTTTTATGGTTGATACGAGGAGTGCCTGCTGCCATCTATTGACAATTTATACAACTGAGAAACTCGATATGAATTTTATTGAAAATATCTAAAATTCTACAAAAATATAATTAAACAAAACATATTATCTCGCATAGAGCCATAAATTTCAATTTATTATAATATATTAAATATTATTGTAGAATATTCAAAATATGAAAATATCTTTTCTTGAGCATAACTGCTACCTGTTTTACAAAATGGGATTTTATTTAAAAATACCCCCTTAAGCAGCTGCTTGCCACAGAGGTCTGACAGGAGCCTGTCAGTTTATTATGCCACAGGAGGAGATCTGAGAGGATGGCAGGACCTCAGCAGAAAAACGACACACACACCCATGCCTAATCCGGGGCTCGAACCCAGTCCCTTAAATCAGTAGCCAAGCACGCTAACCACTCGGCCACGGGTTTATTAAAGAAAATAATTTTAACTAATCCTTGTAAAAAGAAAATTATGATGGTAAAATTTAAGAAATGAACAGTTTGAACAGAGCTAAAGTGAATGTGAAATTAGTGACGTGGTGTAAGCCATTGAAAAACTTGCTAGTCAGTGGAAAAATAACGCAAGGAACTGGCTCCTCTCCCTGGCTAGGTGGCTTCACTGCAATGCACGAATTTGCCATATTTAGAGGGCGCTGCAAGCGAAAAGTTTACATTAAGCCTATGAAAGCTAGCTCTCTTCTCCCTTAGACATTCCTTGGCAGGACCGCCTCTTCATTTTACTAACGTATTTTGTGTAGGAATCTTCACTTTTTTACGAGTGTCAACAGATTACGAGCCTGGCGCGATACCGACTGATCCACCCCCGCCCCTTCTATTGGTAGTGTGACAAGCTATAAAACGTTCACCCCTGCGTTTTCTTCCCATCTAAAAAGGAAATTGCGTAAACGATTGTCTAACTATATCGTCCGAAGGCGAGGCCGAGAGTAAAAAGATAATTTTCAAATAAAGGCTGGATGGCCTTGACGGTAGGCTAACATCTGTCTCCCAACAGCTGTTCCAGTGGGTCCCCTCTCCCAACCTTCTCTGAGCCTTCGGGATCCTTGTGACCTGGCCATTTAGCCCATTGGGTGCAAAAAAGTGCCGTTCAGAGGTAAAACATCCCAACAGGAAGGAAGGCTACCATCTGTCTCCCAACAGCTGTTACAGTGGGTCCCCTCCTCCAACCTGCTCTGAGCCTTCGGGGTCCATGTGACCTGGCCATTTAGCTAATGGTGTGCAAAAAAGTGCTGCTCAGTGGTAAAACAGCCCAACTGGACGGGAGGCTACCATCTGTCTCCCAACAGCTGTTCCAGTGGGTCCCCTCTCCCAACCTTCTCTCAGCCTTCGGGATCCTTGTGAACTGGCCATTTAGCCAATGGTGTGCAAAATAGTGCTGCTCAGTGGTAAAACAGCCCAACTGGACGGGAGGCTACCATCTGTCTCCCAACAGCTGTTCTAGTAGCTATTTGGAGACAGTCTTTGTTGTGTTTCTTTGTTGGTTATTTTCTTTTGTAGGAATTCAGACGAGTTTCTCACCATTTCTCTTTTTTTTTGCTTTTGTTTAGTTGTAAGGGCTTGGCTCACTGGCTGTGTGGGTATGGTGCCCGGGTAGCCTGGCGCCCTATCGGGCGTCCCCTTGTTGGACTCTGTGGTGGATTGATCTCTATGTTGCGATCTTGTGCAACCACGGCAATTCCCGGTTCCGCCTGACAGCACTACCTAGTTAAAGAAAAGCCATGACTATCTAGAGCCGGGGGCAAGGAATACGCCCTATAGGCGCACCTCAACCCCGGCCTCACATGGCAGCAGTCCTATAGAAGGAAAGCTAACCACCGGAAGAAACCTAAATTTAATCTATTCCCCGGTTTGCAAATGTGCAAGGATATAAAGATCCAAGCTCGATCGGCACCCGGGGTGGAGACTCTTAGTAGGACCCAGACTTTTTGGACGGCTCGTGCCTACTAGGCAGGAGGAACCTTTCGACCGAGCCGTCGAACTGACCACCCAAAGTCCCTGAAAGTGAGGTATCCGACGCCGTCACCACCCGACCGGCAATCAAGTCGGCCAGCAGCGTCTTCAACCTCGGTTGGCCTTGGCCATGTCCAACCGGCGCCCAACCCGGTCGGCACAGCCTTCAGCCGGGTTGCTGGGCCCTAGGCCCCCCCCACCACGACAAGGTGGTCCCCTATGGGGAAAGCGGGCACTGAATCCTTAAAAAAACTCCATGAGTTCTACAACTCAAAATTCTCCGATCAGTGCCACCAAGAGGACTCGCCATGAACCCCATCTTCTTTGTCTATGCCTTCACCTTCGTGTGTGTCTCCGTCTCCGAGTTTCCTGATCATCCACTCTATGGGCGATCAGGTGCTTGGAGACATGTCCCCGTTTTTTATTCACAAGGATATTCAGGTTCTTGCGGGAGAATCGAAATCTGTCAAGCGCCTAAGATCTGGTGACTTGCAGGTGGAAACTGCCTGCTCCAAACATTGTGACCTACTTTTACAGGTTAAAGCGATTGGTGGAGTGGCAGTCGAAGTCACTGAGCAAACGTTCAGTGACTTCGACTGTCAAGAGTTCAATTCCTCCAGGGGTGTGATCTCTAAGTGGAGCCTCCTCAAGGTTTCTGAGGAGGAAATCCTCTCATACCTTTCATCCCAGGGAGTGATAGCAGTCCACCGTGTTTTGACATGCCGTCGTGGTGGAAAGTTAGAACCCAGCTGGGTTCTAATTCTAACTTTCAATACGCCACACCTACCTACTTCCATCAAGGCAGGGCATTTACACTGCGAGGTGCGGCCATTTACACCAAACCCTCTGTGTTGTTTTCAATGCCAGAGGTTTGGCCATGCCCGCATTGCCTGCCGGGTCAAGCCCACCTATGCTAGTTGTGGCAGTCAGGATCATCTTGAACCTGACTGCAAAAGGCAGCCTGTGTAAATTGCCATTGTGAACATCCGGCGTAAGCCCGCGACTGTCCAAAGTGGCTGGAGGAGAAAGAGGTACAATGCCTAAAGACCCTCCACAACATAAGTTATCCAGAGGTGAGGAAGTTCGTTGCACCGCCTGCCTCACCTGGCAAGGTTTCCTATGCCGTGCTGTCGTTGGAAAGCCCATCATTCAGATGGCTTCTGTTGCCGTGCAGACGGACATCAGCATCCCACCAGCTGAATCTTTCTTGCCAGCTGCTAAGTACCTCTTGACGCAGGCGAAGCCGACGTTGGTGTCAATCTCAACATCGACCCCGGTTTCTATTCCTGTGTCTGTGCCTTCCACATCCAACTCCGGAAGGCCCCCTCCTCCCCGTCCACAGACAGCAAGAACTTCAAAGCACAAGGGGCCCCCACAGGGGCTCAAAAAAGATACTCATAACACCTCCTCATGTGGCGGTCTCTGATCCGTGCCTCTCGAACGACTTCAAGGACATGGAAACAGACCGCCCCATTTTTCCAAAACCGTCGCTGGCGACGGTTAAATTAAATCGAAAGTCGTCCGCCAATTCTTCCAAATCTGAGATGGCCACACTCCTACAATGCAACTGTCGTGGATTCCAGAGGAATATTGACGACATTAAGGTCCTCATGAGGGCACACAAACCCATCTACGTGTGCCTGCAACAGACATACTTGCAGACAGCCAACGATCCTACTATTCAGCACTTCGCTCCCGTTCGCCGGGACCGAGACGGAGATGGTTCAGCTCACGGAGGTGTCACCATCCTCGTCAGCAACCATTCTCCATTCCAGGTCGTACCCCTCACCACAAACTTAGAGGTGGTAGCCATCCACCTCTTTGTGGGATTTTCGTTGACTGTCTGTTCTCTCTATCTACAATCGGGAATCATCGTTTTCCAGGATAACCTTGATGACCTCGTTTCGCAGCTGCCAGCCCCCTTACTCATAATGGGGGACTTCAACGGACACAGTCCACTCTGGGGAAGTGCTGAGACAAATGAGAGAGCAGGGTTCTGGAGCAGTGGCTCCTGGATCCATCGCTCTCGCTGTTGAACACCAGTGTCAGTACGTATTTTCACTCCCCAACTACCACTTTCACTGCCATTGATCTCACCATCTGCTCCTCCTCGATCCTTCCACTCTTTATATGGGAGGTCGAGGACAACCCCTATGGAAACGGTCACCTCACCGTGGTGTGCACCATCTCCCGTGGGGGGCTTTGCAGCCCTTCGCGTGTCTTCTGGTGGAGGCTTGATTGGGCTGACAGAAGTGGCTTTGAGCTCTTGTCTGAGCTCGATGAGCACTCTGTCAGCCAGGAGCCAATCAAGATTGCAATGGTGGAGATGACGGACTGTATCGTCCATCCAGCTGCCTCTACTATTCCTCAGACCTCGACTCGGTTTCCACCGTTCCCAAAACCTTGGTGGAATCACCAAAGCTCATAAGGCTCAGAACAAGGCTTGGGGGGGGGGGGGTTCGAAGATATCCGACGGCCCCCAACCTTGAAGCATTCAAACGTGCCAGGACGAAAGCCCGTTTCATCTGGCACCAGAGCCAGAAGAAATCTTGGATCAAATATACGTCTTCTATCACCCGCACGACCAGTTCTAATGTTGTGTAAGATAAGGTCCGGAAAATGGGTGGGAAGTACACGTCCCACTCATTATCGATCCTGGAGCACAATGTACAGGCAATTGCTGATCCTCGAGCAATTGCCAACACTCTGGGGGAGTCATTCTCCTCCATCTCTTCTCTATCCTCCTACTTCCCCGATTTTCTGGCCCACAAGAGCAGGGCCGAACGCTCTCCGCTGTCCTTCAATTCGAATAGCCTGGAGCCTTACAACAGGCCATTTACAGTAAAGGAGCTTTGCCTTGCTCTGCACACTTCTCGTGCATCTGCCACCGGGCCAGACAATGTCCATTATGCTATGCTCCAACATCTCTCACCATCGAGTAAGGATCGACTGCTCCGACACTTCAACCGAATTTTCATCGAGGAGCAGTTTCCAGACTCCTGGCAGGAGGCCACCGTCTTGGCCTTGCCTAAGCCAGGCAAAGATCCCAAGATTCCTTCGAATTATCGTCCAATTGCATTGACGAGCTGCGTATGCAAGGTGTTGGAGAGAATGTTAAATATCAGGCTGGCCTGGTATTTCGAACATTACGGCCTTCTTTCCAACACCCAGTGTGGATTTCACGGGCATCGGTCTACTTTAGACCACCTGATCCTCCTCGAATCGGCGATCAGGAATTCGTTTTTACGTCGAGAGCACCTGGTGTCAATTTTCTTCGACATCGAAAAAACGTACAACACGGCATGGAGATTCGGCATTCTTCGTGACCTGCTCAGCTTCGGTTTGCGAGGTCAGATGCCGATCTTCGTCGCAAACTGTTTATCTTCTAGTAGTTTTCGAATTCGTGTCGGCAACACTCTGTCGCGGCCTTTCCCCCAGGAACCCAAGTACCACAAGGCTGTGTCCTGAGCGCTACGCTTTTCCCTGTCAAGATAAATTCTATTACACGACAACTTCCTCCGAATGTAGGAAATGCCCTCTGTGTTGATGACTTCAGCATCTTTTGCACATCGTCCAGCTGAGGGTCTTTGAACCACAACTGCAAATTGCCCTGAACAATCTCTCGGTTTGGTCAACGGCCAATGGTTTACAGTTCTCCCCACAGAAGACCGTTGCGTGCACTTTCTCCGCAAGCATAATCTTCATCTGGACCAAGAGCTGCGGCTGGTGGGTAATATTATTCCAGTTGTGGTGGAGACCGCGTTTCTCGGTCTCATCTTCGACCGGAAATTGACCTTTTTACCTCACATCCGACATCTCAGGTTCAAGTGCACGTGGGCTTGAACATCCTCAAGGTCCTCTCCTCTCTTTCTTGGGGGGCGAAACGATGAGGGGCCTTCCACACTTCACCGGTCCAGAATCTCTATCTCCAAACAGATGAACCATCGTTATCTATTCGCCGTCAGCAGTTGTCCCTACAGTATGCAGTGAAATTGCAATCCCTGCCAGGCCATCCCACTTGGGACTGCGTTTTTAGTCCCCGTTGGGAAATTTTATACCAGAATCGGCCGAATGCTATTTGACCTTTCGATTGGTGTGTCCGAGATTAGCTGTGAGACATTAACACCAGTTTTGATAGCATCGCACAGTTGATAGCTGAGGCACTTCCTCTTTGGCTCGCTGTTTCCCCTTCCTGCGATTTTTCCCTGTGCAGGACAGGAAAGGCCTTTACATCCGACTGTGTGTATCAGCAACTCTTTGCCAGCAATCGTGTTGTGTACCCGGACTTCTTGCCTGTTTCACAGATGGCTCGAAGTCCAGCACTTCAGTGGATCAGCCATGGTCTGCTGTGATGTAATCATTGCAGACCAGATCCCACAGCAGTGTTCCATCTTTACTGCAGAGATGCATGCTATCAGCATTGCCTTGGACCATATAACAGCTGCGCATCATCGTTGGTGTGTGCTTTACACTGACTCGCTTAGCTCACTACAGATTTTGATCTCGGTGAGGCATCGGCCTCACCCTGTTCTCTCCAAGATCCGCCAGCAGCTCCATTGTCTGGCAGCCACCACCATGATTCTCTTCTGTTGGTTGCCTGGGCATGTCAGCATCAGGGGCAATGACTTGGCAGAGGCTGCTGCCAAGTTGTATACGCCCCTATCCGACATTCCGCTTCCGGTTCCATATTTGTACTTCTGGCAGCGTTTTTCCATCGAGATCCGTGCACAGTGGCACAGATCTTGGTCTGAACAGGTTGCAAACAAGCTTTTCGAGATCAAGACCATTGTGAAACCATGGCAGTCTTGTTTTCGCAGGAATCGCAAGGAGGAAGTTGTCCTTGCTCGGCTCCTCTTAGGTCATTCGTTTCTCACACATTCATTTCTTCTTAAGGTGGACGACGAACCTAAGTGCGAATTTTGCGACACCATTTTAACTATTAAACATATTTTAATTCATTGCCCCGCTTTTAGCTTTGAACGTAAATTGTATTTTAATTTTTACGATTTTATGTCCGAGCCCCTTACGGACACCTTTTATCTGATCATTGCATTTCATCTTCAGTTCTTTTCCTTCTTAAAACATTGTGGTTATTTTATTAGAATTTGATTTTTACCTTGTATTTTCTATATATCACCCAGGTCTCTTACACCTGGGATTATTTTATTCTACGTTTATTCAGTTGTTTTAACTTTTACTTACACACTTGTTTTTTGTTGTTCTACTATTTTATACTGTAGTGTTCTGATTTTAACTGTGGTTGCAGGTATGCACGATTTTTATCTATTATATTATCATTTGTTTGGTGCATTATGGCCTAGTTGCCCATTCGCCATAAAACCCAAAACAACCAACCAACCAACAGCTGTTCAACATGTAGATAATAAAATATATTTATAAAGCCTGGGACCAAGGTTTTTAAAAGAGTTAGATGGTGGATAAAAATCAATTTTTGAAATATATATAAGATGATACAAATATAAAGATGTGCTGCTTAATTTATTAAAACTTTGAGTTCTTTTAATTAATTATTAGAACAATTGAAATTTAAAATTTGAAAATAAATCTTACAGTTAATGAGAGCACTATGGACGATTAAACTCCACGAAAATTTGTTGCATATTCACTTTGATTCTTGTCGTTGAAAGTCGAAGTAATTGTTCAAGAGTAGAATCATTCATACTCGTCCTGTCTTTTAACTTTATGTATTTCATGTCAGAAAATACTCTCTCACATATATAAGTATTTCCAAATATTGAAATAATTTTTAATCCTAAATGTCATGTTTGAGTATTTATCAGTGGAAAAAGATTTAAATTGCCCTCGGTCTAACAGATTAAACACAGCTGAGTTAAAGTAAAATCTTAATCCCTATCCAAGCTGTTTTATTATTGTTCCAGTAGATCAAAATAGCATTTTGATCGGTGAATACAGGATAGTAGGGATGTTATTCACTTCTTGTCGAAATATTTGAATTAAGTCCTTTCCTGTTGCACTGTTAACCGTGCTCTAAATACCATTGTGTGATCTGTGCTCTAAATACCATTGTGTGATCCATGCTCTAAATACCATTGTGTGATCATTGCGTGATCCGTGCTCTAAATACCATTGTGTGATCCGGATCATAACCATGGTCTAAATATCATTCGTGCCCTAAATACCATTGTGTGATCCGTGCAACAGGAAAGGACTTAATTCAAATATTTCGACAAGAAGTGAATAACATCCCTACTATCCTGTATTCACCGATCAAAATGCTATTTTGATCTACTGGAACAATAATAAAACAGCTTGGATAGTGATTAAGATTTTAAATTACCCTCGGTCCCATTTTTTCACAAATTGCTAATTTTAGAAGTTATAGATCTTCGAAGAGAGTGTCCCATTTTCATAACATTGGGTAGTCATGTTACGTGAATGTGACGCTAATTACGAACAATTACACTGACTTCAATGATTTACTCAGAATATGTCATTTCTAATGGCCGAGATCTTGTGAATGAATGATTAAATGTTTCGTGTTTTGAGAGAGGGCCATGTGGTCAGATGTAAGCAAAAAAAAACTTAAACACACTTCCTTTATATTTTTTCCTTCTATTTTAGTGCTCTTTCAAGCATTTGTACAAAATGTATGTTAATAAAATCATTAACATTTTTGACTAGATTTCTAGTTATTATGACCCTAGACCATCTAAATACAAAAAGAAAACTACAACTGGGGAGAGTCACCCCCTTCCCCCCAAATACACACTCACCATTCCAAAATATCTCTTATTATGCACCGAGATCTAGTCTCCATGACTGTGAGCTTTGTCGCCATGGCTATCAACATTTTAATTCGAAATAGAATACACACCATTTAACACAAAAAGAAACGAGAGTATTAAAGGAAAATAATAACTAACACACTGCCACGCTGCCGTCCATTAAAAAACCACACTAAATACTTTGCACTGGAGAGATATAATCATCCTGACACTTTTCGTAAAATAATTTTGATTCCGTTTCGAAGAAATTTCCTTCGAACAAGCTTCCGGATGTGTTCTGCTGAGCATAGTGATGAAAACGTTAATAACGTTGTGCCAGAAACGCTTCTCTTCCGAGTCATAGCTCATTTTGAGAGTGCAAGTAAGAAGAGAAATATATTGGTTTTAATTTCAGTTATTACACTTCAAGGGATCGATTGCAACAGTGACATAGGTCTGCATCAGAGAAAGTGTTCCAAATGGACTTCCTCAGCAGCAATACATGCTTTGATGCGTTTTCTCATCGATTATCGAACACGTTCGAAAATTTCCGGAGTGTTCTGAGGTTTAACAGAAAGTTCTGCCATTTTAACTGACGCGTTAATAAAAGCTGATGGCAAACTTCAATTTATCATAGGCATTTCTTGTTTGGTGGGAAATCTACCTTTGATATAATAATGAGCATTGTAAAAGTGTCACGAAAACTAAATGCATCTACTCTCTCAATGACCTAGTGAAGACTGAATGGTAATTATTTATTATTGAATACTCAAAATTTCTTCCTACGAAAGTAGTGTGCAAGTAGCCTCATTTCCTCCATCATAATCTCAAAACCAATGTACTATCCTTACCATCGCCATCCATAGAGATTAATTTTCAAAAAGAAAAAACTGCCCGAAAACTTGCTTGAAACTATTAATTATTAGCTACAAGCGAGTTCAATGCGATTCGATTATTCAGCAGACAGGGCTTTTTTTAAGTGTGAATTTGCCACTGCATATTTCAAAGTTCTGTGTCATTCTGTTGTGGCAATTAACCTTTGTTTTCATTGTGTTAGAATATTACCTATAAGGAAATAATTTTAGGGATTATTTTATTTCGGAAGAATATATTTGAGAAATTTTTATATATTTAGAGTAATGGCTCAACTTGCGTAGATTTTCTGCTCTGCAATTTTGGCGATTTTCCGCAAACGTGCAGTAACGGAATTATGCCCGATATTTTAATTCCTCACTATGTTGATTCCCCTCCCCTCCTGATATAATTTTGGTGGATTTTTATAATGTGAGTAGTGACAAGACAACCCAGTCCACCCCTACAGACAGTTCTTTCCCCTTATGACGTTACATTTTCGAACGTCACTTCCGGCCACGCCCCTTTATGCGTCCCCACTATTAATACTCTTTATTAATATTCCTAACTGACCACGCCCACTTATTAAAACTCATAATTATAAATCAATCTTTATTAATTAAAAATCCCTTCATTAAAACACTTATCAAAAGTGCTACCCCCTTCATCAAAACTCGCTTATTAATTAAATATCATCAAAAGTGCCGCCACCTTAATTAAAACACATATCAAAAGTTCCACCCCCTTTGTCAAAAAACCTCTTTATTAAAACACTTATTAAAAGTGCCATTTTTGGAAACACCCTTTTATTAATTTGCGACACCCTTAATTAAAACGTTTATCAAAAGCTCCGCCCCCCTCGCCATTTGGCGGCATTGTTCGATGGCCAACCTATAATCTCGTTTTCCATTAAAAAGCCCTCTTTATTAATATGCACTCCCCTTAATTAAAATGCCTATCAGGAGTTCCGCCCCTCATTAAAGGCATCTGTCAACTATTAGGCATTCCGAAAACCAGAACAACTCCATTCCTTTTGTTGGCATATAGGACACCTCTGGTTAATACGGGGTGGGGAGTGGGTCCCGAAGGACCCACGCCCCACGGGGAAAGCACGTGCTCCGTCTCACGACACTACACGTGCATAGCA
>JAWZYU010000244.1:164200-211200 GCA_038380435.1 Ryuthela nishihirai
CACACGGGGCCACGGCTTAACGTCCCATCCGACGGACGGCGGCCTTTCCAAGCCCATCGGTGTCACCTACTGACCGTGGGCAGGGCGGGGAATTTTGCGGAGAACAATCCACAGTGGACTGCATTCGACGAAGAATACAAGCAGCTACAGGCCTTGTCGTCATGGACTGTGAATCACAGATTGGCTGAGGCAGATTTGTACGCTCGCCAGCCATTGCAACGACGCCACTCACTGGAGCACCATCGTCACACAAGGTTGCAGTAGTTCCGTATCAGACATGCATGATGGGACAATGGAATAATGTCGTATTCAGCGATGAGTCTCGTTTCTGTCACAGCGCAGACAATTGACGATTGAGCATCTGGAGACGACGTGGTCACCTGGCTGATCTTGTTGCCGTCCATGAACATTATACTTCTTCACAGCCTGGCATCATGGTTTGGGGCGCTATCAGTTTCAACAACCATTCATCGCTCATACGTGTAGTGAATACGATGAAGTACTGCAGCCTGTTTTGAATCTCCATGGTATCCCTGATATCCAGTTTCAACACGATAACGCCCGCTTGCACACTGCCAACATCAATAGACAGTGCCTAAAGATGTCCACGTACTGCCTTGGCCAGTGCGATCCCCAGACTTCTCCCCAACAGAGAACGTGTGGGACATCATTGACAGACAACTTCATGTCTTTGCACGATCCCGTCGCAATGTCGATGAATTATGGACACAGGTCAAAATGCGCATTCCGCAAATACCTCAGCACACCATCCTGGTTATTTTTCCACTCAATGCCACGTCATGTGGCCGAATGTATAGACCAGCATGGCGGTCATACGACTACTGACTCAGGCCACATTATACTGTCTCCTCGCCTATTGCATTCCTGCAATTGCTCATAAATTAAATCACTTCTTTCCCACCTACTTGTTTACATGTGTGGTATGTTTCGTCTCATTTCGTGCATTCCTTCAGTGTGTGGCATTTTCTATGTCGAACAGTGTACATGTGCATGGAATTTTCAGTTAATCTGCTTTCCGAAATATATTTTTTTTGTGTTTAAATAAAGTCCCCAGCTTTTAAAGCTGTGTCTTCATATTCGATACCACATTTGGACAATTGGAGCGGGGGTGGCTCAGTCGGTAGCGCGCCAGGCTCGTAATCTGTAGTTCCCAGGTTCGAGTCCCAGCTGGGTCAGCGTTGAGATTTTTCTCCGCAAAATTCCCCGCCCTGCCCACGGTCAGTAGGGGACACCGATGGGCTTGAAAAGGCCGCCGTCCGTCGGATGGGACGTTAAGCCGTGGCTCCGTGTGCGGGAGAGCCATACCCTGTGCACGTTAAAGAACACGCTGGATGGCCTTGACGGGAGGCTACCATCTGTCTCCCAACAGCTGTTCCAGTGGGTCCCCTCCCCCAACCTTCTCTGAGCCTTCGGGGTCCATGTGACCTGGCCATTTAGCCCATGGTGTGCAAAAAAGTGCCGCTCAGAGGTAAAACAACCCAACCCAACCCATTTGGACAATTTATTATATTTTGTGTAAAGTTTAGCCTTAACTGGCAGAGTGGTTAGGCAGCTAGCGACTGTTCCAGCAAGGCAAACTTTGTGTGTTGTTTTAGCTCTAACTAAGGCAGTGGTCAGCAGTGACTTCGGTCGTAGTAGGGCATGTCCTTGTATGAGAAGGCCTGTATTAAGCTAGGAGTAGCTTCTAGGATTCTTCTCTGTCCTATATGTCGCAAATCAAAATCAATCAATCAATCAATCAATCAGTTATAAAAAATGTTTCCTTTTGCGCAACTTGCCCTGAATGCAATCTTGGAAGAATGAATTGCTGATCCAATTGATGCAAAAAGTGTTTGTGAGATCACATTTTAGAGATCACAGATTGTGTGAATCCGTATCACCAATGCATGGAGTTTTTAGTTAATTTGATTTCCGAAATGTCTCTATTTTGATGTTTTAAGTAAAATTTGAGAGTTGCTTTATTTTACTGTAGAGCATGGGCGTCAGCAGAAATTTTTCAAAGCGGGGGGGGGGGGGGGGCAAAGCTTGAAGACATATAATTACATCAATAAATTTTTATTTAATTATTTCATTATTTTGGTTTTTTTCGCAAGTTGATTATAGAATACAGTATTGCATCAATACAAAACACATACATAATATATATAAATTTGCAATATAAAGGAAGCAAGAATTAATTGAAACAATAATATTTTTTCGATCCGGGGGGGGGTGGTTGCAAATGCCCGTTTGCCCCCCTCTGCGGACGCCCATGCTGTAGAGTATATTATATTGTGTATGAGTTTTAAAGGTTTTGGAACCTTTTACGTAAGTTTACGAGTTATTCATCATTTACTGAATATTTCCCTGAATACAAACTTTCAGAATGGATTAATGAAGTGTGAAATTTTTCTATCTGTTGTGTTAATCTTTAGTGCTTTCAGATTTTTAGTTTTTCTGATTTCCAAAATATTTATTTTGATGTTTTAAGTGAACTTTGTGAGTTTCTCTAGATATTTTCATATATATCTTTGTATTCGATATTACATTTTAAAGTTTTGGTGTATTTTAAACAAATTCACGAAATATTCACGCATTTCTGAAATTTTCTCCTGATACAATAATTAAGCATGTATTTATGAAATGCTGAACATAGGCGGCGTTTGTACGAGTGATTACACTGTATAAATAAATATAATAATAAATACCCCCTCAAGCAGCTGCTTGCCACGGAGGTCTGACAGGAGCCTGTCCGTTTATATGCCAGAGTAGAAGGTCTGAGAGGATGGAGGACCTCAGCAGAAAAACAACACATACATCCACGCCTTACCCGGGGCTCGAACCCAGGTCCCTTAGAACACTAGCCATGCGCGCTAACCACTCGGCCAAGGGACGGCTTACAACACCGAAAATATTTCGAAAATGAACCCACCCTATACAAAGCGGCGAGGTGACACAATAACATGGAGCTATTGCGTTACTCGAGGACACTCAATACCCCGAAGCTATTTCATCATTCAAGAGAACCCTTCCTCAGTTATCATCGGTTCGTGATTGTGTGAGAGCATCGGGTGCTTAATATGAGCGACATGCCTCGTTCGTTTGTGAACAATAAACAGTTTTTGTTGCATTTGTGACGAAGTTACTTTTGCGACACAGAAACAGGAAGTAATGTCTTTCATGAAAAAGGCGTAGAGTCGTTCAAAAAAAAAAAACGAACACTATGGTTGATTACAGAATTCATTTTTTTTGAGCGAGGTTGCCAGATCACTAATTTCTAAAAAAAATCTTTGCCAGATATTTTTTCAGAATTTTATAATCAACCATAGTGTTCGGATATTTTTTTGAGTACACGAAGGTTGCCATATCACTAATTTCTAAAAAAAATCGTTGCCAGATATTTTTTCAGAATTCTCTAATCAACCATAGTGTTCGGATATTTTTTGAGAACACGAAGGTTGCGATATCACTATTTTCTATAAAAATAGTTGCCAGATATTTTTCGGAATTCTAAAATCAACCATAGTGTTCGGATATTTTTTTGAGTACACGAAGGTTGCGATATCACTAATTTCTATAAAAATCGTTGCCAGATTTTTTTCAGAATTCTGTAATCAACCATAGTGTTCGGATATTTCTTTGAGTACACGAAGGTTGCGATATCACTAATTTCTATAAAAATCGTTGCCAGATATTTTTTCAGAATTCTATAATCAACCATAGTGTTCGGATATTTTTTTGAGTACACGAAGGTTGCGATATCACTAATTTCTATAAAAATCGTTGCCAGATTTTTTTCAGAATTCTGTAATCAACCATAGTGTTCGGATATTTTTTTGAGTACACGAAGGTTGCGATATCACTAATTTCTATAAAAATCGTTACCAGATATTTTTTCAGAATTCTATAATCAACCATAGTGTTCGGATATTTTTTTGAGTACACGAAGGTTGCGATATCACTAATTTCTATAAAAATCGTTGCCAGATTTTTTTCAGAATTCTGTAATCAACCATAGTGTTCGGATATTTTTTTGAGTACACGAAGGTTGCGATATCACTAATTTCTATAAAAATCGTTACCAGATATTTTTTCAGAATTCTATAATCAACCATAGTGTTCGGATATTTTTTTGAGTACACGAAGGTTGCGATATCACTAATTTCTATAAAAATCGTTGCCAGATTTTTTTCAGAATTCTGTAATCAACCATAGTGTTCGGATATTTTTTTGAGTACACGAAGGTTGCGATATCACTAATTTCTATAAAAATCGTTGCCAGATTTTTTTCAGAATTCTGTAATCAACCATAGTGTTCGGATATTTTTTTGAGTACACGAAGGTTGCGATATCACTAATTTCTATAAAAATCGTTACCAGATATTTTTTCAGAATTCTATAATCAACCATAGTGTTCGGATATTTTTTTGAGTACACGAAGGTTGCGATATCACTAATTTCTATAAAAATCGTTGCCAGATTTTTTTCAGAATTCTGTAATCAACCATAGTGTTCGGATATTTTTTTGAGTACACGAAGGTTGCGATATCACTAATTTCTATAAAAATCGTTGCCAGATTTTTTTCAGAATTCTGTAATCAACCATAGTGTTCGGATATTTTTTTGAGTACACGAAGGTTGCGATATCACTAATTTCTATAAAAATCGTTACCAGATATTTTTTCAGAATTCTATAATCAACCATAGTGTTCGGATATTTTTTTGAGTACACGAAGGTTGCGATATCACTAATTTCTATAAAAATCGTTGCCAGATTTTTTTCAGAATTCTGTAATCAACCATAGTGTTCGGATATTTTTTTGAGTACACGAAGGTTGCGATATCACTAATTTCTATAAAAATCGTTGCCAGATTTTTTTCAGAATTCTGTAATCAACCATAGTGTTCGGATATTTTTTTGAGTACACGAAGGTTGCGATATCACTAATTTCTATAAAAATCGTTACCAGATATTTTTTCAGAATTCTATAATCAACCATAGTGTTCGGATATTTTTTTGAGTACACGAAGGTTGCAATATCACTAATTTCTATAAAAATCGTTGCCAGATTTTTTTCAGAATTCTGTAATCAACCATAGTGTTCGGATATTTTTTTGAGTACACGAAGGTTGCGATATCACTAATTTCTATAAAAATCGTTGCCAGATTTTTTTCAGAATTCTGTAATCAACCATAGTGTTCGGATATTTTTTTGAGTACACGAAGGTTGCGATATCACTAATTTCTATAAAAATCGTTACCAGATATTTTTTCAGAATTCTATAATCAACCATAGTGTTCGGATATTTTTTTGAGTACACGAAGGTTGCGATATCACTAATTTCTATAAAAATCGTTGCCAGATTTTTTTCAGAATTCTGTAATCAACCATAGTGTTCGGATATTTTTTTGAGTACACGAAGGTTGCGATATCACTAATTTCTATAAAAATCGTTGCCAGATTTTTTTCAGAATTCTGTAATCAACCTATAGTGTTCGGATATTTTTTTGAGTACACGAAGGTTGCGATATCACTAATTTCTATAAAAATCGTTACCAGATATTTTTTCAGAATTCTATAATCAACCATAGTGTTCGGATATTTTTTTGAGTACACGAAGGTTGCGATATCACTAATTTCTATAAAAATCGTTGCCAGATTTTTTTCAGAATTCTGTAATCAACCATAGTGTTCGGATATTTTTTTGAGTACACGAAGGTTGCGATATCACTAATTTCTATAAAAATCGTTACCAGATATTTTTTCAGAATTCTATAATCAACCATAGTGTTCGGATATTTTTTTGAGTACACGAAGGTTGCGATATCACTAATTTCTATAAAAATCGTTGCCAGATTTTTTTCAGAATTCTGTAATCAACCATAGTGTTCGGATATTTTTTTGAGTACACGAAGGTTGCGATATCACTAATTTCTATAAAAATCGTTGCCAGATTTTTTTCATAATTCTGTAATCAACCATAGTGTTCGGATATTTTTTTGAGTACACGAAGGTTGCGATATCACTAATTTCTATAAAAATCGTTACCAGATATTTTTTCAGAATTCTATAATCAACCATAGTGTTCGGATATTTTTTTGAGTACACGAAGGTTGCGATATCACTAATTTCTATAAAAATCGTTGCCAGATTTTTTTCAGAATTCTGTAATCAACCATAGTGTTCGGATATTTTTTTGAGTACACGAAGGTTGCGATATCACTAATTTCTATAAAAATCGTTGCCAGATTTTTTTCAGAATTCTGTAATCAACCATAGTGTTCGGATATTTTTTTGAGTACACGAAGGTTGCGATATCACTAATTTCTATAAAAATCGTTACCAGATATTTTTTCAGAATTCTATAATCAACCATAGTGTTCGGATATTTTTTTGAGTACACGAAGGTTGCGATATCACTAATTTCTATAAAAATCGTTGCCAGATTTTTTTCAGAATTCTGTAATCAACCATAGTGTTCGGATATTTTTTTGAGTACACGAAGGTTGCGATATCACTAATTTCTATAAAAATCGTTGCCAGATTTTTTTCAGAATTCTGTAATCAACCATAGTGTTCGGATATTTTTTTGAGTACACGAAGGTTGCGATATCACTAATTTCTATAAAAATCGTTACCAGATATTTTTTCAGAATTCTATAATCAACCATAGTGTTCGGATATTTTTTTGAGTACACGAAGGTTGCGATATCACTAATTTCTATAAAAATCGTTGCCAGATTTTTTTCAGAATTCTGTAATCAACCATAGTGTTCGGATATTTTTTTGAGCGACTCTATCACCTTTACTTCGGGGGGTAAGATTGGAGATCAACAGAGGACTGGGCTCCTCATATAGTGTATAATAGTTGTACAACATATCTCCACAGCTGGCTGAATGGCAAGAGACGGTCAATGCTATTTGCTATTTCTATTATATGACGGAAACCGTCCAATCACGTCAGTGACTGCTACTTTTGTATGACATAATCCGCTGGGAAGTGGTATTACTAAAAAGAAAATGCACACAATGAACTATTCCAATATAACCGTCTGCCATCTGCCCATTGACACGTGGAAAAATCTGTAGTCCGGAGCCACCCGAACATTATGATGTAGCTCCGGACTATAGGAACAGAAGGAAGAAACAGAAACACAGAAAACAGCATCTGTAGATCCCGACTTCACACCCACAACATCAGATTTACCACACAAGATCGCGCAGAACAGTTGAATTATTTTGTTAGAGATCTGGATCTGTCAAAGAACAAGGCGGAGCTCCTAGGATCCAAACTGCAGCAGTAGAATCTCCTAGTCAGAAATTTGAAAGTAAGCGCGTATCGTAGCTGCCAAAAAGATCTGGTATTGTCCTTTACCATGGTAGGTAACCTGGCTGCTTGCAAAGATGTTGACGATTTATTCACATCCCTCCACGTGACACATACTCCAGAAGAATGGAGGATATTTATATATTCCAGAAATTAAGTATGAAAGTCATTCTTCTACACAATGAGTACAGTCGCTCAAAAAAGTATCCGAACACTATGGTTGATTACATAATTCAGAAAAAATATCTGGCAACGATTTTTTTAGAAATTCGTGATCTGGCAACCTTCGTGTCACGTGACAAGAAGGTTGCCAGATCACTAATTTCTAAAAAAAATCGTTGCCAGATATTTTTTCTGAATTCTGTAGTCAACCATAGTGTTCGGATACTTTTTTGAGCGGCTGTACATGTTGCCTCCTGTTACATGCTGTTAATATGAAGGAATTTTAGGACAATGCGAAACAAGTACTTCAACACAAACATTATGACAAAGTGGCATACTTGTTAAGACTTAAAAGTCATTGTTCTTTTGTTTGGACTACAGGTCCGATATAGAAAGTTCCTTTGCGAATGGAATAGAAGAGATAAATCATCTCATTACGTAAGAGGATTTCGCCATCTTGGCAATCACTGGAGTCAGGAAAAGGTTGGGTTGTTTTACCTCTGAGTGGCACTTTTTTGCACACCATGGGCTAAATGGCCAGGTCACACGAACCCCGAAGGCTCAGAGAAGGTTGGAGGGAGGGGACCCACTTGAACAGCTGTTGGGAGACAGATGGTAGCCTCCCGTCAAGGCCATCCAGCGTGTTCTTTAACGTGCACAGGGTATGGCTCTCCCACACACGGGGTCACGGCTTAACGTCCCATCCGACGGACGGTGGCCTTTCCAAGCCCATCGGTGTCCCCTACTGACCGTGGGCAGGGCGGAGAATTCTGCGGAGATAAATCTCAACGCTGACCCAGCTGGGACTCGAACCTGGGAACTACAGATTACGAGCCTGGCGCGCTACCGACTGAGCCACCCCCGCCACCTGGAGTCAGGAAAGAAGAATAGGTATCTTCCGCTGGTACAATCTATGATTATGTTGCCACCTTTACACATAAATTTGGACCTAATGAAGAATTTTGTCAAGGCTATGGATTAGACGCTAACTGCCTTTCTATGCCTTCGACAGATATTTCCAAAGCTTACTGAGATAAAAAAAATATAAAAGATAAAAGAGAGTGTCTTTTCCGGTCCAGATATTGGCTCACTGCTAATTAATGAGGTATTTGATGGTATCATCTCTGGTGATGAACGTAGAACATGACATGGCATGCCTTCCGAAGGTGGCAATGGTCTTCTTGGTGAATAAAAAAGCATAAAATTACAAGGATCTTGCAGAAGAATTGCTGTCCTCCTATCACAAACTGGGACGTAGTACAATGACGAGCCAAAACATTACGACCAGCGCGTCTTTATGCAATCGAAGCAACTGCAGGTAAGCAACAGCGCGTGTGAGGGACATGAAACGGTATAATTAACACCTCATACTGAGCGGGGCGGGGGTGGCTCAGTCGGTAGCGCGCCAGTCTCGTAATCTGTAGTTCCCAGGTTCGAGTCCCAGCTGGGTCAGCGTTGAGATTTATCTCCACAAAATTCCCCGCCCTGCCCACGGTCAGTAGGGGACACCGATGGGCTTGGAAAGGCCGTCATCCGTCGGATGGTACGTTAAGCCGTGGCTGCGTGTGCGGGAGAGACATACCCTGTGCACGTTAAAGAACACGCTGGATGGCCTTGATGGGAGGCTACCATCTGTCTCCCAACAGCTGTTCCAGTGGGTCCCCTCCCCCAACCTTCTCTGAGCCTTCGGGGTCCACGTGACCTGGCCATTTAGCCCATGGTGTGCAAAAAAGTGCCGCTCAGAGGTAAAACAACCCAACCCAACCTCATACTGAGCTTTGTTAATCAGTGTTATTCTTGTTTTCCATATGGGAAATGCAGCGGACTTAAATGAGTTTGACAAAGACCAAATTGTAATGGCCAGACGACCGGGTCAGAGCATTTCCGAGACGGCAAGGCTTGTGGGGTGCTCATGGTCATCCGTGGTTAGTACTTTCAAAAAGTGACCTGAAGGAGGGCAAAACCATGACCCGCCAGCAAGGTGTCGGCCGACCACATCTCATCGATGCTAGAGGTTAGCGAAGGCTATCCTGTATGGCGAACCAACAGATGGGATATCGTGGCACAACTCGCCGTAATTTGAACGCTGGTGTGGGAGCAATGTTTCACAACATACAGTACATCGAACCCTACTGAAAATGGGGCTGCGTAGACGCAGGAGGGGCGGGGGTGGCTCAGTCGGTAGCGCGCCAGGCTCGTAATCTTTAGTTCCCAGGTTCGAGTCCCAGCTGGGTCAGCGTTGAGATTTATCTGCGCAAAATTCCCCGCCCTGCCCACGGTCAGTAGGGGACACCGATGGGCTTGGAAGGGCCGCCGTCCGTCGGATGGGACGTTAAGCCGTGGCCCCGTGTGCGGGAGAACCATACCCTGTGCACGTTAAAGAACACGCTGGATGGCCTTGACGGGAGGCTACCATCTGTCTCCCAACAGCTGTTCCGTGGGTCCCCTTCCCCAACCTTCTCTGAGCCTTCGGGATCTATGTGACCTGGCCATTTAGCCCATGATGTGCAAAAAAGTGCCGCTCAGAGGTAAAACATCCCAACCCTAGATGATCTACGAGTGCCCATGCTAATCTCGGTTCACCATCGAAATTGCCTACAATGGGCACGCGAGCATCAAAAGTGGACCTTGAATGATTGGAAGAAGGTCGTCTGGTTCGTTGAATGTCATTTCCTGTTGCACCATATGGATGGCCGGTTACGTGTGCAGTATTTACCTGGGGTAGTGTTGGCACCAGCATGCACTCTGGGACGAAAACAAGTCGGTGGATGAAATGTAATGCTTCAGGCAATGTTCTGCTGGAAAACCTTGGGTCCAGTCATTAATGTGCAGGAAGCTATGACGTCTACCACCTACTTAAACATCATTGCAGGCCAGATACACCTTTCATGGCAATGGTATACCCCTACAGTTGTGCCTTCTTTCAGCAGGATAACGCACCATGCCACACTTTCCGTATTGTTTCGAGAATGATTCGCAGAACATGAGGAAGACTTTCAGGTATTGCACTGGCGTCCAAATTCCTGAGACATCAATTCGATGGAGCACCTCTGGTTTGTTTTGAAACATCATATGCGATCTGTGGCAGCTCAACCACGTAACTTACAAGAGTTAAAGGATCTGCTGGTAACGTGTTGGTAGTAGATACCACAAGACACCTTTAGAAATCTTGTAGCGTCCATGCCTCGCCTGGTAAGAGCTGTTTTGGCGGCACGTGGAGGTCCAACATCATATTAGACAGGTGATCATAATGTTTTGGCTCTTCGGTGTATGTCTTTAAATGTAAATTTCTTAAGTTCTCATTTGGATTTTTTTCCCTCGGCCTGTGACTTGTGGTCTATAAATGATAGCTACGCATAAACTGGAAGGAGAGCTGTGTACCAATCCCCAGTGATGATGCATAGAACCGACCAGGTCTAGCACCTAATGTCCGACCCCGCCTTCTCGTGGTGCAGGCCGTTAGTACCTTTCAAAAGAGATATTCTCTTTTGGAAAGGAACGGAAGTGGAGGGCTGCCAGTTCAATACGGCCTACTGATCTGGTCATCTATGGCCACTTTTTTCTTTTTGAAAAAAACCTGCTGAGGAGTGGTCAACTTCACAGGGTACTGGTGCTGACCATTTATACCCACTAGACTGGACTTCTTTATGGATTTGAGCTTGATTATGGATCCTGGACTTGCTGCACTGGTTGGCCTCTGTTGAGGGAGAATCTGTCGCTGTGTTTTCCGTTTGCTTCTGGGTTGCCAGCTCTAAGTGAACAGAGGCATGGGATACCTTATATCAGCTGGTGGATAATACTAATCAGAGTCCATCGCAGATACCTGAACCTCACTTAGCTAGTTGGGCATCGTCAATCCTAAAGTGGAGTAATGTGTCTCAGGTAGGCCACATGGCTCTTGAAAAAGTCCACTTGAATAGCTGGTGGCTGAAGTTCCTACCAGCATCGGTTGCTTCAACATTTAGCAGAAGGGGAACAGGTCTTTGCGTCATGCCTGCGATCAGGGGGCTGTTTGATATTGTTGGCCCTACCTATCTCAGTAAAACTAATTTCTTTAAAAAGCCTACTAATCCTTTTCTCTCTGCAGGAACGTGGAACGTGAGGACATTATATAGAGATTATTCTCTTGATGTCCTCACGCAGGAATTCCAGGGCTATCACCTAGATATTCTAGGCTTGCAAGAGACCAGATGGACAGGTAAACGTGAAATACTTAAAAATAACTTTAAATTTCTCTTTTCGGGGAGGGAGGAGGGAAAGCATATCCAAGGTGTAGGTTTGCTTCTCAGCAGACATGAAAGTGATGCTCTTCTAGGATATGACTGCATTAATGAAAGATTTCTTAGAGCAAAATTTAAAACAAAAATTAAAGACTTGAATTTCATTTGTTGTTATGCCCCCACAGAGGATTCTGATACGTGTTACATGCAGCTTCAGGATATTTTGAATTCTGTGAAGAAAGGAGATATTTGTCTTGTGCTAGGTGACTTCAATGCTAAGGTTAGTACTGACTCTGATCTTTGGGCAGGAGTTTTAGGTCCCTCTGTAACTGGTAGTTCCAACGGCAAAGGAGAACGTGTTCAACAGGTAAATAAACGTAATGGTTTACGAATAACTACCATAAAAAAACTGTGACATTTATAAATATACTTGGGTTTCACTTGATCTGTTGCACAATAATATGAAAGATTACATTTTAATTAACAGCAATTGGGCCAGTTCAGTTAGGAATTCCAGATCATACAGGGGAGCCGAAATTGGATCTGCTCATTGCCTGGTCAAAAGTGTCTTGCAGCTGAAGCTTAAGAAATGTTGTGTTAAGAGGTTAAGAAAATTACCTTCAACACTGAAGGTATGAAAGATCCAGATATCGTCAAAGCATACCATGATAGGCTGCATAGTCATTATGACAATCGTAGTTTGCTTACTGCTAAAGTTGAGAAAGAATGGGATCAGTTTAAATAAGCTTTTCTTGAAACCAACAGTACTCTTTTGAGTAAAAGGGAACAGAGGAAACAAAATTATTTGAGAGATAAGGTTATGAAACTTTATTCTGAAAAAAGGAAGTGCAGGATTAATATGAATCCACACCCTACTAGCCTTAACAGAGAAGGCATTACAACGAGCTAAATAAACATATAAAGGATCAGTTAACAGGTGATAAGAATCTTTGACGTGATAGCTTGGCTAACAAAGCTGAGGAATCAGTTAGACAGCACAACAGCAGGGAGTTGCATCAGATTGTTAATGTTTTTTGTTGGAAGAATCAGACAGGTACAAAGGGATTGAGGGATAAATATGGCAATGTGCTTGAAGGTGAGGACTCTGTGATAGGTGGACTGAGCATTTTAAAATTCTAAATAATGTGATTATTTCTACTCTCTTTGTTTGTAATGAGGATAGATGCATTACTGGCTTTTATGATGGCCCTACATCACATTCCGAAGTCGCATTGGCTATCTCTAAGGAAAAACTGCATAAATCCCCAGAGGTTGACGAAATCACCAGGGAAATGCTTAGAGCTCGGAAAATTTGTGTTGTCACATGGCTGACTGATATTTTAAATATATTTTTTACGATAAAGATCTTTTTACTAAGGATTTTACTAGAGCTATCATTGTTTGAAGGTGCCACGGTTGCCTGTTTTCTGCCTGCCTGAACAACTTTCTGCTAGGGCGCATGCCCGTACGAGCGGAGCTTGCAGTCTGTATCTGTATATATACTGCCAATGGCATTAGACTGGAGGGAGCGTCACGCGGAAGTGACTTAAAAAAAAACCTTACACGGCTTAACTTCAACGCTCTATGCTCGAGCTGTGGTTGTGACTGTGTTCTAGGAGTTCACACAGGTCATGTAAAAAAAAAGGTGGCAGGGGCAAAAAAAAAGTATAAAATATAAAACCCAAATAAGTTTCAATTTTTGAAAAAGGTGATCGCAGTTCTTGTGATTATTATAGGGGAAGTAGTTTACTTTCTGTTCCATTTAAAGTTCTTTGCATGATTATAAATAGAATTAAGAATTTGGTTGACGAACAACTGCGTGATGTACAGTGTGGATTTAGAAGTGGTAGGGGATGTATGGATCAAATATATTCTCTTAGGGAGATTCTTGAGAAGTGTTTAGAGTTTCAAAAATCTGTGGTTGACCCTGGTTCTTGAACTTGTGGTTGACCCTGTTCAAAGACCCAAAACTTTATAGATTTCGAAAAGGCTTTTGACTCTGTTGTTCGACATAATTTGTGGTTGATTGTTAGATCATATGGAATATCTGATAAGTTAGTTAGTGTAATAAGAGCTCTCTATAATAATACTGATCATGTGTGAGAGTTGGTACGTCTTGCAGCGATTGGTTTAGCATTGCTAGTGGAGTTAGACAAGGGTGCATTTTGTCTCCTTTTCTCTTTAGTTTGGTTATTGATTATGTAATGCGAAATTCTTTGCAAGGGAAAGATTTTGACTTAAATGGTGTAGAGATTTCAAAATTTCTGATTTAAATTATGCTGATGATTTGGTCCTGTTGGCTGCTGATGTTGATGAGATGAATTCGTTCATTAGGCTGTTAATGAGACTGGTAATAGAGTAGGTTTGGCGATAAACAGAGAAAAAACTAAAGTGATGAAATTTAGTCAGGCAGATGGTGCTTCAGTTGCTTTGAATGACTATACTATTGAGCAAATGTCTCAGTTTAATTCTCTTGGGAGCTATGTAACAGATACTGGTGGCGGTGCGGCATGAGATAAATAGAAGAATAGGGATTGCCGCTGGGACTTTTAAGAATCTATGGAGAGTATGGAAAAATAGGCGTATACACCTAAAGACTAAAATTAGGCTGTATAATAGTTAGGTTTTTTCTAAGGTTAGTTATAGTAGCGAAACATGGACTCTTTGTAAGCAGGATAACAAGAAACTTGATGCTTACGCAATGTCTTGTGCATTAGATGGTTTGACTTTGTAAGTAATGATGAGGTTAGAAGGAGTCATCAACCTCTTTTGAGCAGCATATTGTGCAGAGAGAGACTGCCTTGGTTTGCCCATGTTGCCCGTATGCATAGCTGCAGATTGGCAAAGAGGATTATCAACAGTGTGCCTAAGGGTATCAGACAAAGGGGAGACCTGGGATGCGATGGACAGACAATGTCAAACAGGATCTGGCTAGAATTGGCCTAGAGTGGCCAATTGCAGCAGCTGTAGCTCAAAAGAGACGCGTCTGGAGAGGAAAATTACACATTCTGGTTGGACCTCCGTAGCTCATGGCTGCTTGAGGATTTTATATGTATGTAGGTATTTAGAATTTAATCACAGATGCTTGTTGGAACAGACAGTTAAAAATTGCTCACTTGTTTAAGAAGTAAACTCTAATACACAGTATATTGGTTTCAAAATTATTATTTTGTAGTGCGCAACTATCACTGCGGTTTTTGTTTTGGTATTTCGGTATAAGGAATATGTTTTGGTCACCGCTCGATTTCATTATACTTTCACTATAAAAAGTTATATTTTGGATTTTGGATGAAAAAATCTATTGGATGAAAAAATTGAGTTCTCTGAAAAATACTATATTTATGAATAGTTTTAATTTGCAAGATATTGAGCATGAAGAGAATTAAACGAGATTGCATATTACCGGAAAATGGCCATCAATTTATTGATTTATATGTAATTATTTCTCTATATTTCACTTAATATGTAGTTGTAGTATTAATGTGTAATGCTAGTTTGAGAAGCTATTTGTGAAGATTTTATTCTCAAATCATTAACTTTTATTCCGGGTAAACTATCACATATGATATTCCCCTTCCTCAATATTTGCATGTCAAATTTACAATGGATGATACATAATCTTGAAAGAACTGCAGTTTACAGGCTTTCGTTTTCGTTGCTTTAGTCCAGAATTTGTTCCGAATATTTCTTATTTTTAATAGTAATTTCTTAGAGTAAGAAAAAATTTCCTTTTCAATTTCGTAAGTGGTTCAAAAGAAACATTTATTTTTTAGTAATATATTAAAAAATTATTCTTTTAGCTATGGCATTTGTAAATGACTGTAAAACACACTGGTTAACGAGGGCGAGCATTCATTATTTCGCTACACAATATTATAAATGGAATATTATTGTGTCAACAATTCAATCCTATTTGATGACATATAAGAGCTTCACTTCTATTATTTTCATTTTTGTGATGTCATCAAGTGAAACGGAAGGTCATGTCGGTTCCGGTGAGATAGATGAAATCGAAGAATATTCATTGTGCGAGGATATCTAAGCACACAGGTAAGACTGCAGAGGTAGGTGAAATTTTATCCCTTGCATTAAAATATTTACATGAATTTAATAGTAAGACTCATTTTCTAAATACCATGTCGTTTTGCTCTATAGGGTTATATTTGATTAATCAGAAAAATACACTTTTATAGTCAAGTGTTCATGCATTTTCGAAACTATGTAAGGTTGATTTCATAGTTCTGAGTGGTAGAAAGCTTTCGTTTTGTAAACAATTCAAACTCGGATACTTAACAGTTCACAATTTCCTTCAAATTTTATTATGTCTCTGAAGGTGCGAATTCGAAGTTGTGAGAGATTTAGAATATGCAACAATGTTTAATTAGTGCTTTTTCAAATAAATATAAATATTTATTTGGAATAATACATTAACAACTTTTTGAACACTATTATGATGTAAGTCAACGTGGGTATAGAGGGAAATTGTCTTGAGCCGAATTGGTTCTGAACCCACGACCTCTTAATGACATGTCAGGTGCTCTGGTCATCAACAGTTGGTAGGTTCAGATTCCATTCGGTTGAAGACAATTTTCCTCTACGGCCACGTTCACCTACAGCAAAATAGTGTTCAAAAATTTGGTACTGTTACTATGAAGTTCTGTGATATAAAATGTTTAACAATATAACAAATATTCTATACTGTTAACACCTATTTGATAATCGGTTTCACAGTTTTTTTTGACTACTGCATTGGCCTGTCTTACTTTGGCGACCCTGCTAAAATACGAAGATACAGAACACCAATGATTTCATGCAAGTTTTCTTTGCCAGTGAAATTTAAAGTTCATTTTTAAACCACAAATATTTAGCAAAACAAATCGCATAGATTCAGCATTTTACAATACATCATATATTCTAGTTAAACCCACACCAAAAGATAGCCGCCAAACGTAGGTCTATTGAAAACTCTTACTTCATTCAAAGCTTCCACACGTACTGCTCTTAACTCCGATAAATTTACGAGCTGTGAGTAGTACAAAAAGTTCCGAAAAATATCCGAAATAATTTCGGACACTTTTTGAGGGATCATTCCCCACCCACTTCATCAAGAAACCCGATCTCTTACTCACAACAGGGCTAGAACTAAGTGGGACCACCCCACCAAATTTGGGACCGATCGTTCAAATAGCCGTGGAACCACAGGAAAACAGATAATTTCTGTCACCGATGACGTCACAAATGTTAGCAGGTAAGTTCATTGTTATATAATATGCTCTATAGACCCGACCCGTTTAACCCAAATTTAGTGAATAGTAACTAATAAAAACAGTATATTCTTAATGAGGGGAAGGAATAATTCTCTACTTGAAAACAATCTTCCTAATGAGTAGTGAATTGAAAAAAAAATTGAAGAAATGATAAACATCTTGATCATAAAACAGAAAAAAAAATCTCAAGAAATGAGTCTCTGAATTTGCAAAATCGTTTAGCTACCCACTTAGAAATGTTTACACGAGTAATTGGAAGAATTGAGTCCGATTGAATATATGATTATTTGTTTTATAGGTCAAAGATTCTTTTTCAATGAGCATCTGGTAGGATGGGATATATACACTACGAATTTTAAATATGAAAGCAAATTAAATATTTTAGTATGCTACATAATATAAAGAAATCGGAATAGATTGAAATATTAAGATATTTAAATACTAACTAGAGCTACGAAGGAAAAATCTTATCCCCTATGTCTTAATTCTACAGTTGAATTCCCATCGCTTCTCTTGTTGAATTAGTAGGCTAACCAAATGTAAACTTTCCTGCATGCTGCTATTTTAATCATCTATCTATCTATCATGTTGAAGATGAATGAAAATTCATATCCCCAGATCCATAAATGGGTTGAGATAAAATCACTTGGCTCTAAAAAGAGACTTTGCGTTATCAATTTTCTTTCAACTGGTACTAATGAGTATCTTTGTTAAGCTTTGAATCTATTAAGTACTTCTCTTCAAATACATCCATAAATGAAATAACAATTGCTTCCCTTATTCTTCATTTAGAAAAATAAAACAACAGCTTTGAAACAAAATAACACTAAATTTTATAATTGCCACATGATACGCGTTGTTCACCTGTTTAAGGGTTGGGTTGTTTTACCTCTGAGCGGCACGTTTTTGCACACCATGGGCTAAATGGCCAGGTCACATGGACCCCGAAGGCTCAGAGAAGGTTGGGGGAGGGGACCCACTGGAACAGCTGTTGGGAGCGAGATGGTAGCCTCCCGTCAAGGCCATCCAGCGTGTTCTTTAACGTGCACAGGGTATGGCTCTCCCGCACACGGAGCCACGGCTTAACGTCCCATCCGACGGACGGCGGCCTTTCCAAGCCCATCGGTGTCCCCTACTGACCGTGGGCAGGGCTGGGGAATTTTTGCGGAGATAAATCTCAACGCTTACCCAGCTTTGACTCGAACCTGGGAACTACAGATTACGAGCCTGGAGCGCTACCGACTGAGCCACCCCCGCCCCATCATAGTTTTAGGACACGTGACAATAAAAGCGAATGCAATAGATGATAGGTAACAGCTGAGGATAGTCCTGTGCGAGATTGCTCTTGAAGGAGGCGTGCCTTTGAAATTTCCCCCCTTCCTGATGCCTAGTATCTGATGTTGGCGAGAAGGGTGCAGATCTCAAGAGGCCATTTTTGTCAAAGGAGAAGATGGAAAAAAACATTTGTTCAAGATCACTGGTTGGGTTCGTGTTCGTGTCGAATATAATCCTAGAAGGTGTGCAATAAGTCAGAACTCTGAATAACCTTGTCACCCACCTTTAGCAAACGAGAGGGCGTCTATAGCGTGATCTTGTGGGAGCGTCGAAAAGTCGTTCACCAGTGCTAAGGAGAATCGAGTTATGACAGAAAGCCTGCTCTAAGAGGGATGAAACGATCCTCATTTAACAATATACACTGTGGTGGAGTGTCTTTGAGGGAGGTTGTGTCGGCAAAATAGTAATTGGCCGGGTTGATCGCTACTTAGAGAGGGAAGTGGGAAGACTGATATTAGAATGTGTCAATGATCTTGGGAGGTCAGCGCCTCTGTATAATGTTAGCTGCTGGACGGGAGAATGACGCTACTTGCAATAAGAGACTCACTGGTAAAGCGTATCCTCATCCGACGCCCACCTGCAAACACGCAGGTGGAAAAAAGAAGAAAGGAATAAGTCGGAAAAATGCATAGAAAAGAAAGTTTCAAAAGCCTTTCCAACGAAATGGCATTATGATGTAAGCGAAGGGGAAAGTTTCGCCCGTGACGCTGAAAAGTTTCGGGGTTGCGATAAAAAAGGTTCACAGTTTATGAGAACTAAAGACGGCGAATGGATGGATATACAGATCAGCAGTTATTCTAACAGAGGGAAAGAAGAACGATTGTAACGAGCTGAGGAGGGTTGATCTGAAGCATTTTCAGGTGGTAAGGTCTCCGAGCATCTTAAGTTTCTGGGTTACCTCACCTGACTCGTCTCAAGCTGAAATTTCCTACAGACACATCAACAACACACAACTTTTGACAAACCTTCAAATGCGTTCAGTTTCAAAAACCGATTTTAAAACATCACACAGAAGAATTTTGCAAAAGTCAAGACGAAAAAAGTTTATTAAATGCGAATAATTTGAAATACATAAACGTAGAGAATAAAAGAATAATATATTTACGAATTTTAACTAACAGTACCAAAAATTAACTTGAAATCAGGCTTTTAGAGCGACAAATAGGTTTCAATGATTGGTTAGCTATTTTAGGGCAATTTAGGTCATAATGCTTCAAAAGACTGCAAAGGGCAAACTCATAGCTAAAATACAAATGATGGAAGCAGTAAACCGAAAAAGATAAAATGCAAATAAGGTATCGGGTGTATATAATAAAAATACAACAAATCAAATGATAAAATATCCAGTAAAAAGGTAGAAACGAGTCTTTGAAACAAAACACACCCGAATGTAAGATATGCAAAATAAAAAGGCCGTTCAAGGATAAAAACAGGACGATCAAATCAAATATGTTTAGTTGTGTCCCACTTAGGCACCCGACATAAGAGAAATAAATGTGTAATAAACGAATGACCCGCAACAATTCCCTTCTTGGGAAAACATGACTGACAATTATCTCAAAACGTTTTCAATGAACCTCACTTATTAAACATCTAATTAATACACCTGACTTTTCCGGTGAATTGCATTACAGAAAGGATTTTTTTCTGCCCCCACTGCAACGTACTTCACATTGCAAAATACTGTGCTCTACGTTTTGAAAGAGTGATTGACTTTTTTCCCTCAGAATCACTCTTACCAGATCAGTGCATCAGAACAGGGAAAGGGCTGAAATTTTTAGCTTTGATTTCATTCATATTATGCAGGGAAGAAAAATAATTTTTCACTGCAACACGTTGATATAGAGGTGATATAAAAATCTGGCGCCGAAGATGGGTGTTTTACTGCAACACGCCATCCTAGGGGCTAAAGAATCTTTTTCAAATCTAAACAGTGTAAATTTCATATAAGCTCTGGAATCCCAGTAGTGTAGGGGCGGTATGGCGGGCGGAAGTGCCACGCCTTTTTCCTGCCATAAAGTTTCCCGATCTGTAGCCGGTATGACGGTGCCACGCCCACCTGTCAAAAATCCATTTTGTTTACAACTGTCAAACGTTCCTCGAGTTTTGTTTACATCTGCCAAAAGCCCCTCGAGTTTTGCTTATATGTCACACTCCTAGACTCCCTGATTGACCCACCCAAACCCATCGTGCAGTAAACAAATGTAATGGTCCCAAATAATTCTAAATCTGACCCCGCCATCTTGGATTCTGACGTCACACCCTCAAAAACAATAAAAAAATAAATACCCCCTCAAGCAGCTGCTTGCCACAGAGGTCTGACAGGAGCCTGTCAGTTTATATGCCACAGTAGGAGATCTGAGAGGATGGCAGGACCTCAGCAGAAAAACGACACACACACATCCATGCCTTAACCCGGGGCTCGAACCCAGGTCCCTTAGATTAGTAGCCAAGCGTGCTAACCACCCCGGCCAACCCTAGAAATATTCTCACGATTGCATCATCGCTCAAACCCATTGACAACTACAGTAGACTCCCTCTTATCCGGCCCTTATGGGACCGGACCCCGGGCCGGATGAACGAAAGACCGGTTAATCCGAAAATTGTGTCAGAAAATAATTAAAAACGGTAAATGACAAAAAAACTAACTGTGCTGTATTTTAATCAATAATTTGTTGTCCAATATTAACAATTTACTCACACTCACTTGAAAAAGTCCGTGATTTTCTTTTGCTTCTTTGAACTTAACACTTTTTTACCTGCAAAGTCTTGCCATTTTTTTTAATAAACATCACATCAATCGCAGATGAAGCCTGTTGTTGTTCAATGCATCTTACTGCAACATCAAAAGCTTCTTTTCATTCAATATGGCTAACATTCCCTTCTTCCTCTTCTTCTTCATTCTCTACTTCTCCGTTCCCTTCCTGGCAGACTGCATTGATAATTTCGTCATCATTCAGTGTTTCCTTTTCCAACTGTTCATCACCCTTTAACCATTTTCCAATGTCATCTTCTTCAAGTGTGTCACATCCGGGCAGCAGTTTAAAGTCATTAAGCAGCAAAATATTGTTATTCTTCGGCAAGCGCAGGCTCATTGGATACTTTCGTGTCGTCTTTCGTACTTTCTACACAGTTTTCAACTTCGGGCCAAAGTTTTCTCCATGACTTCACAAACGTTGTACGAGGTACTTCTTCAAAAACTCTTGCTAACATGTAGATCACATCCTTGATATTTATTGTTTTCAAAGCATTTAAATGTCTTATTCCGTCACTTTCGGTTCACTGTAAAATTTCTGAAAGCAGCTTTCTCCTGTATCGTCTTTTTAAACTTACAAGCACGCCTTGACCCATTGGTTGCACTAAAGATGTTACATTAGGTGGCAAAAATAGGGCTTTTATGTTGTCAAAAATGAGTTTGCTTGGGTCTGTTGATGCATTGTCGAGAACGAGTACGACCTTCACAGGCATTTTAAGACTTGACAAGTGGTTTTTTACTTTTGGAACAAATTCTGTAAAGAACCACTCTTTAAACAAATACGAGTCTACCCAAGCAGTCCTATTTACTGAGGTTGGCAGGGCTTGTTCCATTCTGAATGGTGTAGGTCATAACTCAATGATCATTTAGTGTACAAGTGTGCCTTTCATTAGCACCGAACACGTGAAATTAATGCCTTTTAAGATTCGCACATTAAAAGATATTAACCTCATCAATATTGTAGAAAATATTCTAAATAGAGTTGCAATACTGAAATTCAAGAGCTACGATCAAGTGTCCACTGGCCATAGGTGTTGTCACGTTACCAACTATAAGAAAACTGATTAACAAAATATTCAATCAATAGTTAAAACATAGAGTTGCCTGTTGATACAGAAATAATTAAATCCATAAACAGCTTTGTGGATAAAAAGAGTTTTGGCGATCCACAGGAATCGAACCCAAGTCTCTCTAGGTTCATGCCAGAGTATTCTAGCCATTAAACTAGAATCGGCTCCGTTATTTATCCACTTATTATTCATTTCAAATTCATCTGCGATCAGCAACGCAACTTTTTTTCCAATGTTGCTCTGAATAAGGTATAAATAAGAAAGTTACTCATAGACTTATTAATGAAATAATCAATTAATAGTTAATACATTGCGTTACCTGTTGACATAGAAACCATTAAATCAATAAATAGTTTAATGGAGAAAAGGATGTTTTTTCCACCAAACAATTTATTCAAAAAAAATTGTGTTCGTTGGAGAATAATTTCGCATGAATTCACAACTACCAGAAATATTATTAGTTACAGTATTATAAATTAAAACATTCCTATAAAATTATTTTAGACCTCCGAGCAAGGAGTGTCTAAGGAAGAAGATAGCTAGCTTCCATAGGCTTAATGTAAATTTTCGATTGCAGCGCCCTCTAAATAGGACAAATTCCTGCATTGCAGTGAAGTCACCTAGCCCGCCCCTTACAGTTGTTTTTGTGTCTGCACATCAATTTGCCACGTTCAGCTTCGGTAAAATTCTGCAGAACGGCGCCACTTACGCTTGACCGAAGCTAGCCTTCTCTTTGATGCAGCCTTTCCTTAACCCGGGGCTGGAACCCAGGTCCCTTAGATCAGTAGCCAAGAGCACTGACCACTCGGCCATGGGACGGCTTTTATAAAATAATTCAATTTCTACATGCGTAGAAACTGGAACACGAGATTTCACGGTCGTATTAATGCAGTATAATTCAATCGGATCATTAATTCTTTTAAATATTATTTTTATATTTAAACAGGTAGTTATAATTTTCACGAAAAATGTTTATACGTATTCAGATCAAGTGTGAGGTACTCTCCGTTTTATTTTCGATAAATTCTCAGTTAGATGTGTCTGAAGTGTAGTTAGATGTATAAAGGATTTAGTTTGTCTAAGTTTATTTATTGCAATACAGACTCCATGAGGACAGATTTTAGGATAAATATGTAAAATATGTCAAATAAATTTCTAAATCAATTCTTTGATGCTGAAGATTTTCTGTTTTATTTAAAAAGTAACGGAAGCAGGATATTATGTTATATTGATGTGATATAAGACAGTCTGAAGACGATGTGTCTCTATAACACGGTATAGTGTATATAAAATGTATAACGATGTGTTTCTATAACACAGTCTGAAGTTTATTAAATGTATTAAGTAATAAATATCAAATAATCTATTTATATATTAGTAGGGCTGTAAATAGTATCTAGGTAGTCACTGGAAGGAGAGCTTATGCACCAATCCCCTGTGATGACGCATAGAACCGGCCAGGCCTAGCACCTAATGTCCGAACCCGCCTTCTCGTGGTTAGTACCTTTCAAAAATACTTCACGTTTCAGTGAAGTGGTGTGGGAGTACGGGTGCCTGGACGATATTGTACGTCACATCCACGAAAAGTGTCGCAAGCCTTTTACTTCCGTCATCGCTTACAAAGGAGGATTCTACGAGAAGCGACTATTGACCAGACTTGGTACAACCTCTCTGGATTTAGAAAAAATTGGTTGTCAACGTTTCAAAAACCTTCCTAAAATAACTGGAACTGAGTGCGGTTATCGCGAAGGTTGTGGAGTGCATTGTTCACAAGCAGAGACAGCAGCATTTAGCACATGGATGAACGAATATATCGAGAAGCACTCTACGCAATGGACCGGTTGTTAATTGGTCAATCACACGGACAATTAGAGGATTTTCCTTTGTGTGACTTGATCGACGAACCTGACTATTTTGGCGAGAACGCTCCACCTATGATTGAAGATCCGAGTCCTGTTGAAGACAACCCTTCTGTGAATGAAGAAGGTAGCCTTCTTGTGAATGAAGAAGACACTCCAACTGTGAATGAAAGCAACCCTCCTATTAGTGATGAGGAAAAACCTTATTAATTTATGTAGATGACTCTTTTCTTTCCTCTCTGTTCTTTGGTGAGGTGTTAAAGAGAGCGAAAGACAACCTGTATACTAGCGACAATTGGTTTTGTAAATAAAAGTCAGATATTACCTAACAATTATTGTGTTGTGTACTCATTTACGTTATGAATCGTGTGAAGACAGCATCAGCAACAGCTGTGATTTGTGTGGTCACGTTATCTCCAGATTATTTAGCCACACGTTGCGGAGATTCTAGGCATTTGAGAGGAAACGTTTGGTTGAGCGTGTGTAATAAAACAGTGGATATCAGATTATTTTTGCGTAAACAACCGACGGTGAAAGGAATTAACTTATCTTTTTCTCAGTGGAAGAAACTCATTACTCTGGACGAGTGGTTCGAGAAAATGTTGTGGGCTCCGAGTTACCGATTCTGTCTGATGGAGGTGGGAACAAAAGCAATGTACCATCCGGTCATTTACACATCGAGAGAGTTGTGTGAAGAGGCTGCAGACCGTACATCTATAGAGGTACTTGACTCCCTTCCTATCGAGCTCTGGATTAAAGAAGTAAAGCTATGCTGGTCGATGAACGACGCGTTGGAAAAACCTTATTACGATCCCTAGAATTCCCCGAACGATTTTTGGCCAGTTCAACGGCAGGGACCTCGGATGCAGCTTAGTCCGCTTATCGGTAATCCGCCCTGACAACCACGACAAAGGTGATGTTAGATAGGTGAGAATATTTATCGTTCTCATATTGGGGTGGCTCAGTCGGTAGCGTGCCAGGCTCGTAATCTGTAGTTCCCAGGTTCGAATCCCAGCTGGGTCAGCGTTGAGATTTATCTCCGCAAAATTCCCTGCCCTGCCCACGGTCAGTAGGGAACACCGATGGGCTTGGAAAGGCAGCCGTCCGTCGGATGGGACGTTAAGCAGTGGCGCCGTGTGTGGGAGAACCATAAACTGTGCACGTTAAAGAACACGCTGGATGGCCTTGACGGGAGGCTACCATCTGTCTCCCAACAGCTGTTCCAGTGGGTCCCCTCTCCCAACCTTCTCTGAGCATTCGGGGTCCATGTGACCTGGCCATTTAGCCCATGGTGTGCAAAAAAGTGCCGCTCAGAGGTAAAACAACCCAATCCAACGTTCTCCTATCAGCTGGTTGTACGTCATGTCTCTCTAATTTATTTATTTATATTTATTATTGTATTTTTATTGTAGTTTGGTTATAGTTAATATATATCCGTAATAATCATATTTTTGGAAGTGCTGATGTAGAGATGTGCCATAATTATATTTTTCATTTTGGAATTTTTCGCCATTTAACGTTAGCGATTCGTACTACTGAATGATTGGAAAAATCTAAATATTACTTTATAATTAGCCTTATGAAATGCAAAATATCTATCTCATTTATTCCTTAAAATAAAAATGCTTGATTTTCTTATTTCCTAGGGTAAAGCATATAATCTAGTGTATATAATATTAAATATGTTTTTTATTACTATATTAAATATAATGAAAATTTTAAAGTACGCCACTGAATTTATAAAAATGTGGAGCAATCGGTTGAAATTAAATAAATAGTATTTAATTAAAACACAAATGACTAGTTATTATTATGTTTATCGTCAATACATTCTATCACCACAATTTCTAATACCTAGCATAAGTATATCCTTAGCAATGTTACTTCAAATTTCACATTTTTTACATTTAGCGCCCTATAAATAGGGTATTTGGAGACTATGGATCATCATATCAAAGAAGGTCTAAGGAGAAGAAGGCTAGCTTTGCAGAAGCGTAAGTGGCGACGTTCTGCGGAATTTTACTGAAGCGGAACGTGGCAAATTGATGTGCAGGCACTAAAATAACTGTAAGGGGCAATCTGCGCATGCGCAGTATAATCATTTTAGCCCACTGCAACTATGGTTTGTCTTATTATTGATATATATATATTGTGATTTGACCAGTGTTTCCAAATGTCTAACAGCCATGGCTGTTTGACACAGTGGTAGCTGACGATAAAGTCATTTAATGAGTGTTTTATCCCGTTCAGGAGTACATTTTACGATACCTGGAAAAGCCGTTGTAAATTTATTTTGAGTAGTTTTGCAAAAGTTTTAAAATTAATATGTAAATTAATACATTTAATCATCTTGAGAATATATATAAGTCAATGTATGTTGCAGGTTTGTGTTTCGTGGAGCATATCGATCTAAATTGGCTTCTGCACTTTGATCCAATACTGTAATTCCTTTGTTTTGGTTGATACGGGATAAGGCTGCTGCCATCTGTTGAACGTTTATACAAGTAAAAAACTCGATATGATATTTATTGAAAATATCAGCAATTGTATAAAATATAATTATATAGATCATATTATCGTGCATTGACACATAAATTTCAATTTATTATAATATACTAAATGCTGTAGGTTGTATAAAATATTAAAATTTTGTTCTTTACCAGAGCAATACCAGTTTTACAAAATTCGACTTTATTAAAGAAAATTATTACATTACTTCTTGATATTTTCTTTCTAAATGAAAAGAAAAAATATGATTATACCTCATGAAGAAAATGAACATTTTTGAGAGTCAAAATGTATTTAAAATTAGTCACGTGGTGTTGGCAATTGAAAACTTTGCTCGGCAATGGAAAAATAAAGCAGGGAACTCGCTCCTCTCCTGTGTATAGGTGGCTTCACTGCAACGCACGAGTTTGCCACGTTTAGAGGGCACTGCAATCGAAAAGTTTACATTACGTCTATGGAAACTAGCTCTCTTCTCCCTTTTAGACACTCCTTGATCATATTTCGATAATACCTATTCAACACAAAATGAATTTTTCTTTGATCTGTCAAAACATAAAGGTGCATCCCCCCCCTGCGAATAAAGAGACAAATTATTGCTGCCAAAGTAACCCCTTGATCATCACACTCCACCACTTAAATGTCAATTTCCTAACCCAAATAGTTCATTTAAAAGTTTGAAATATTCAAAATTTACCACCGTTAGAGGACGCAATTAATGCTTTTGGAAGATTATAAAACTGAGATTCGTAATAGTTTATCCATATCTAGTGAACCCAAAAAGATTTTTTAATTTGTCTCTAAAAGCAAACAATTATCTATTATAACAAAAAATTTCGTTTCGCTACCCCTTCGGGAGGTAAAGGCAAAAACCGTTTCAAATGCAAACTTCATGCCATTTGCAATTCACAACCAAACTTTCAAATTTCTTAAATTTTATATTGCTTGTACGTGGCCGAGTGGTTAGCACGTTTGGCTATGCTTGTAAGTGGCCGAGTGGTTAGCACGCTTGGCTATTGATCTAATGGGACCGGGTTCGAGCCCCGGATAAGGCATGGATATGTGTCGTTTTTCTGCTGAAGTCCTGCCATCCTCTCAGATCTTCTACTATGGCATATAAACTGACAGGCTCCTGTCAGACCTCTTGTGGCAAGCAGCTGCTTGAGGGGGTATTAAATTAAATAATCGTTTGAAATTTTTAAAGTTTTTCTTCCTTCACAGGCGCAATTATAGTTATGGGAAGGTGTAGAAAGGTGCGAATTGTAATATTTCATCAATTCCTATACAATCCAAAAAGAATTCGAGATTATCTCTAGAAACAGAAATGTTCGCTGTCTACACACGGACAGTTAGAGTGAAAACATTAGCTCGTTTCTTCTAAAAACGACCTAAAAAGTACTTAAGATTATCGTAAAATTAAAATGTTTTGCGATTAATACAATTCTAAACGATTTTTTTTTTCATTTCGGATGCTGGCTTTTGTCTTGGTTAACTCAATATCACAAAAAATAAGTCAGAAAATGTTTTAACTTGAGTTTTACAATCTGTAGCAGTTTAATTGATCCATGGTCAGGGTCCGATCTGGAGGGAGGTGCAAAGGGACTGTACCTCCCTGAAAATGTTAGCAACCTGATATATACTGTATGTATATATATAAAGGTTTATTTCAGAAATTATTTTAAAAACGGCATAACTGGGTGGGAAGGGGGGATTTTATAGCGAAAGGGTGTTCTGATTCGATCCAGTGTTTATCGTTTTTCCTTGATCGGAGGGGCCTGCACATGATCCTAAGGATAGAGAGAATTATAGGTTTATGAACTTCCACCCAGTTTTCTGGTGGAAGAAATGATTTCTAACACAGTTAGAAGTCATATGATTTTTAACTTTCGACACTCTTTAGGTCATAAGTTTAATTTGACCTATAGCTTATCACGATGGGCTATTGAAGTCATCCCCCCTTCAATTTAATTAACGAAGACTAACGGAAGGGGAGTAATTTTCGGTTTTAATTGCATTTCCCATGTCACAGCTTTCATTTTTGATATGTTTTTTATAAGTCTAATCTCATGTTTCGTAGTTAATGGTACAGTCACTCAAAAAAGTATCGGAACACTATGGTTGATTAGAGAATTCAGAAAAAATATCTGCAACGATTTTTTTAGAAATTAGTGATCTGTCAACCTTCGTGTCACGTGACACGAGGTTGCCAGATCACTAATTTCTAAAAAAAAAGTTGCAGATATTTTTTATGAATTCTCTAATCAACCATAGTGTTCGGATACTTTTTTGAGCGACTGTATAAAGTTCAGTTCTCTCAGGGTTTTTTTTTTGGTGGGGGGGGGGGGGAGGAGGTGCACAAGAAACTGACGCTATCATAATATGTTTATTCTACAGCAATAGCACTTCCTGAATCAAAACGTTTCCTTCGATATAAAACTCATTACGATCGTTCCCTTATTATGAAACACATTTTGGTAAATTAATCCTTTTTTATGGGTAAGAGAGTCAGTTTGTTTCAGGTAAATATTTGCATCCTATGATACTCTGCATTTGATACACTTGAAATGTAATTCATTATGATCAGCTTTGAATTGGGGTTGTTTTATATCTGAGTTGAACTCTTTTGCACACAATGTGGTAAATGGGCAGGTCACCAGAACCGTGAGGGATCAGAGAAGGTTGGAGGAAAGGTACCTGCTGGTAGGAAATAGATTGTAGTCCCTGTATATCCTTTAACTTCCACAATGTATGGCTCCCCTGCACATAGAGCCAGAGTTTTATATCCCATCCTAATGACGACTTTTCCAAGCTCATCGGTGTATTCTTTCTGACGGAGACGATATGAATCTCCACGATGACACTGGTAGATTTCAATCCTTGGAACTACAGATTACCAACGTGGAGCCAACCAGCTGAGCCAACTCATCGCCTCCATTGATTGGGTAGTGCGGCATAACAACTATATGTACACACGATAAATCGATCAACAACTGATAAGCGAAGAGCAATAGGCAGGTAAGTCAAACGAAAGAATTCAAATAATTGGTGCAGTTTGAATTTGAGGAAAAGTTCCCTCCCCCTCCCCCCAAAAAAAGAGCAGGATTACGCCAATGGTTCATGATCTACTAGATTCAATTGTTTCTTTTAAGAGCGATGAAACCACTTGGCTAGCCTGCCACGAATGCACCTTTCACTATCTTGTTATTTGGGTTTGCTTTGTGGATCCTGACACAGTGGGACCATCTATCAGCGGCAAAGAAAGTTATTTGGTACGCATTGTTACAAGCGAGCAAAAGATTTAAACTTTTTTGTGGGGGGAGGGATCCACGAAGTCATATCCCTCCTCTCCTTTAATAACATTAATAACCAGAAAGGAGAAAAAAATGTTTAAAATATATTACATGTTTGGGAACAAAAATTAAAAATTTCACTAAAATGGCAGGAAAAATTATACAACGGGATGACCTTCTGATTCGATTCAATCGCCATTTTCCAAAATCGAAATTAATTCCTTGTTAGATCTTGACAGTGCAAAATTATTCGGTTTAAAAAAAAAACGCAAATTTCATTAGTATTTATATCTAAGTATCACCCGATGACAGAGTGACGATCGTTAAGGTTGTGGATCAAAGGGATCATGTTTTGAACTCCGAAGAAGGCATGGATAATTCTTGTGATGCCCTTCGGATGAGGTATCTATTTCGACACAGTTTCAATGACGAATTTGCTGACAGGAATTTAACATCTCAGAACTCTGTGGGGAAAAACTTTGCTTGAGCTATTTTAGGTCCACCATTTCGAAATTGTTTGAAGAAGTAAGATATAAAGAAAGCTTTGATTAAAAAGTTAAACTCATATTAGAATCGTATCCTGCATGATGGAGTAAGGAATACGGTCAGAGATTAATTGTAACATCTTGGAACAGCATTTCAGTACCTTTCTTAGGGAAAAGAAAGCTGAATCCTCATTTACCAATTTTAATGAATATATTTTTGCAATTATTAATAAATTGGCGAATATATATGGACGGGTCGTTTGCTATGCTGCAGAGGGACCTGACTTCGGCCTCCAAAAAAATTGATGTTCTTTTCATGCGACTTTCTATTGAAGTCTCACCTTCCTTATAAGATCTCTTAATGGCATATTATACTGAAATGCTCCTGTGAGACTTTGGTGACAATTATTTGTTTGAAAGGATAGATTTTTTTTAATGCATATTCAATGTATGAAATTGTACATGGATGTATTTATGTAAAATATATTATTTCTCTATTATATCATCATCATCCCCAAGCAGCTATGGGCTACGGAGGTCCAACCAGACCGTGCAATTTAGTTCTCCAAGCAAGTCTATCCGGAGGCACATCTACTGCATCTGGCCACTGCACACCAATTCTAACAAGGTCCTGTTTGACATTGTCTGCCCATCGCATCCTAGGTCTCCCCTTCTTTCTGAGGCTTTTAGGCACACTGTTCATAACCCTATTCGCCAATCTATAATTATTCATACGGGCAACATGGCCAAACCAACGGAGTCTCTCTTTGCACAATATGCTGCTTAAAGGAAGTTGCAAACTCCTTTGCCTAACCTCATCATTAGTTACAAAGTTGAACCACCTAATGCCCAAGATACTGCGTAAGCATCTGGAATCAAAAGCATCTAGTTTCCTGTTATCTTGTTTACAAAGTGTCCAAGTTTCACTACCATAACTAATTCTAGAAAGAACCAAACTATTATACAGTCTAATTTTAGTCTTTAGGTGTATACGCCTATTTCTCCACACTCTCCATAGATTTTTAATAGTCCCGGCAGCAATCCCTATTCGTCTGTTAATCTCATGCCGCACATCACCATTATCTGTTACATAGCTCCCAAGATAATTAAACTGTGACACCTGCTCAAGACTGCAACCATTCAGATTAACTGAATCACAGCCTGCCTGACCAATTTTCATCACTTTAGTTTTCTCTCTGTTTATAACCAAACCTACTCTACTCCCAGTATCATCAACAGCTCGAATGAAAGAGTTCATCTCATCAACATCATTTGCCAAAAGGGCTAAATCATCAGCATAATCTAAATCAGAAATTTTCGTATCTCCAGCCCATTTAAGGCCAAAATCTTTCCCTTGAAGTGAATTTCGCATAACATAATCAATAGCCAAGCTAAAGAGAAAAGGAGACAAAATGCACCCTTGTCGAACACCAGAAGTAATGCTAAACCAATTGCTACAAGCCTTACCAACTGTCACACACAACTCAGTATTATTATAGAGAGCTTTTATAATGTTAACTAACTTGTCTGGTATACCATATGATCTCACAATCAACCACAAATTATGACGATCAACAGAGTCGAAAGCCTTTTTGAAATCAACAAAGCTAGCAACCAAAGGTTTCTGAAACTAAACATTTCTCAAGAATCTGCCTAAGTGAAAATATTTGATCCACACATCCCCTACCACTTCTGAATCCACATTGCTCATCACGCAATTGACTGTCAACCAGATTCTTAATTCTATTAAGCACAATCATGGAAAGAACTTTACCTGGAACAGAGAGTAGACTGATACCCCTATAGTTATCACAAGAACTGCGATCACCTTTTTTGAAAATAGGGATAACAATAGCTCTGGTAAAATCCTTAGGAACCATGCCTTTATCATAAAAGATATTCAGAATTTCAGTCATCCCAGTGGTAACCGAAACATTCCCAGCTCTAAGCATTTCCATAGTAATTTCATCTACCCCTGGGGATTTATGAAGTTTAAGTTTAGAAACAGCCAAAATAACTTCAAATTGTGTTATAGGGCCAACATTAAAGCCACCAATGCATCTAACATCATTGCAAACAATGGGAGTAGAACTAACTACATTATTTAGAATATCACTGAAATGCTCAGCCCATCTAGCCATGAGAGAATCCTCACCTTCTATAACCTTACCTTGTTTATCCTTCAATCCTTGTATGCCTATCCGTTTTCTACCCCACAAAACATTAACTATCTAGTACAGCTCTCTGCTGTTGTGCTGTCTAACTGCTTCCTCAGCTTTGTCAGCCAAACCATCAAGCCAAAGATTCTTATCAGCAGCTAACTGATCTTTTACACGTTTATTAAGTTCTCTGTAATGCTTTCTATTAGGACTAGTAGGGTATTGATTAAGGACATTCCTGCAGTTCTTTCTTTCCGAAATAAGCTCAAGTGCCTTATCACTCAGATAATTCTGGCTCTTCTGCTCCTTTTTTCGTAAAAGAGTACTGTTAGTGTCCAAAAAAACCTGTTTGAAATGATCCCATTCTTCCTCAACTTCAGCAGTAAGCATACCATGACTGTCATAATGACTAAGTAACCTATCATGGTAAGCTTTGGCTATAACTGGGTCTTTCAGAGCTTCAGTATTAAAGGTAAATTTTTAAACCCTAGCACAACACTTTTTAAGTTTAAATTGCAAGACACTTTTAACAAGGTAATGGTCAGATCCAATTTCAGCTCCCCTATATGCCCTGGTATTCCTAACAGAACTAGCCCATTTGCTGTTAATTAATATATAATCAATCATATTCCTATGCAGCCCATCAGGCGAAACCCATGTGTATTTATGTATGTCGCGGTGTTTGTAATATGTGTTAGTTATTCTGAAACCATTGAGTTTACTTACCTGTAGGAGACGTTGCCCATTGCCATTGCAGCTACCAATACCAAAAGGGCCTATTACTCCTCCCCAAAGGGCAGAGTCAGTACCAACTTTGGCATTGAAGTCACCAAGAACAAGGGTAATATCTCCTTTCTTGACAGAATTCAAAATATCCTGAAGTTGTTCATAAAACCTATCCTTCTCATCCTCATCGGCATCCTCAGTGGGGGCATAACAGCAGATAACGTTCAGGTCTTAACGCTTGTCTGAAATTTTGCTGCAATAAACCTTTCATTAATGCACTCATATCCTAGAAGAGCATCACTAGAGTGTCTGCTGAGAAGCAGACCCACGCCTTGATGATGCTTATTCTCGTCCCTCCCTGAAAAGAGAAATTTCAGATTATTTTTAAGAATCTGACCTTTATCTGAGATCTGTTCTCTTGCAAGCCGAGCATATCTAAATTATAATGGTGGAATTCTTGTGTGAGGACATCAAGAGAAAAAGCTCTGTGCAGAGTCCTCACATTCCAACTACCTATGGAGAGAAAATGGTTAGTGGGATGTTGAAAGAAACTATATTTTATTGAGAGAGGGAATGCCGACAATATTAAACAGCCCCCTGATCACAGACATGGGGCAAAGACCCGTTCCCCCACCACTAAAGGCTGAAGCCATCTATACTGGAAGACGTCCTCCAATATAGAATTTCACGATGCCAATAGAAGAAAAGAGTTCAGGTGCCTGCGATGACCTCTGCTCAGGATTATCCACCAGCTGATAAACATATCCTGTGAATCTATTCACTTGGGGCTGTCAACCCACAAACAAAAAGAAAACACAGCAGAAGATTTTCCCTCCACAGAAGCCCACCAGTGCAGCAAAATCAGGATCCATAATCAAGCTCAGAGCCATATATCCGTCCAGTCCAGTGGGTTTATATGGTCAGCACCAGGACCCTGTGTGGTTCACCACTCCTCAACAGGGTAGAAAAAAAAAGAAAAGTAGCCATAGTTGTCCAGATCAGTAGGCCACACTAATCTGGCAGCCCTCCCCTTCCGTTCACTTCCACAAGAGAGTATCTCTTTTGAAAGGTACTAACGGTCTGCACCACGAGAAGGCGGGATCGGACATTAGGTGCTAGGCCTGGCCGGTTCTATACCTATTCATTATTACTCTACAGATCCTATAGAGCTTAATAGCAAATATTTCGTTTACTTCCCTATTTTTTTTTAATTTGCTATAAAAGATTTTTCTTCAGGTTATTATAGCGTATCTTATCGTTTAATTAAAGCAGCTTCGCGTTTGCTAGTGAAAAATCTATCCTTATAACGTTAGCTATCCATGTAAATCAAAAGCTGCCTCTCTGTGATAAAAATCAGAATTTAATTTCTTTTTGTCAGCTTTTTTTTAAATTCTTTGACTAGTTTTTTTATTGCAATAAAAGTATTTGATGTGAAGCAGCAAAAGTCTGAAAAATCTCAGTTTCTCTTTTTTAAACTAGTCTGCACAACGATGAAATCACGCTACCCAGAAGGACTGAGGGGAGATGGGTGAAATGTAGCACACACATAGCAATACTTATTGGCATACATTGATTTAATTTGTAGCAACGTATAGCGGTTAGAAGATCAGATAATGCAACACAATGTGACTCCTCAGTAGGTGGTTGCACTGTCGTGAACGGCAACACAGGTACTATATATTACTGTTCAAGTCATTATGGGGACGTCGATGGCTGCTGACACAGCCTGTCGAATATCGCCTGCAGTGCTCTGTGGTGACGAAAGAGCATGTCGAACAATGCGCCTATCAAGCGATGCTGACACCTGTCGGACGGCACCACTCCCTCTACAACATATGCTAGAAACTTCATTTTGCCACTGTTGCCAACAGCACTCAACATTTGGTGCATCCTGATGAACATGGGCAGCGACAAGAGGTGTAGGCCATCCAGCTTCATTTAGGTCTATAATTCTTGCTCACTCAAAAACATACAAATGGCGATAAACCAGCCGACGGTATGAACCAGTCATTTTCGGCCTTCGCTGAACAATTTCCAAGTGGAACCACCTAATTTCAACCATCCGTACGACTTCCACATGCATAAACACAATACCATCCCTGCTCCTTCTTGCACCTTTTATACCTTGAGCCACACACGTCATTGACATCATCATTTGCATATCTCAACTGCACACACCCACCCTTTTATTTGCATGTTTGTAGGACATGTCCTTCTGGGTGGGGCACTTTCAATGTCCAGCAGTGTATTTTATTTGTTGGGAAAATTGTGCCCTCTCAATGAAGACTTTGAAGGCTTAAATTTTTTATGCCACAAGTTGTTGGATTAATTTACCTCTGAGCGGTAAATTAATCCAACACACAATGGGTTAAATGCACACAAATTGCACACAATGGGTTAAATGTTCAGGTCACAGGGACCCCGAATGCTGAGAGCAGGTTGTGGGGGAGAAGGGTAGAGGTGTGTGTCAGTGATTTAGAATGTAAGTGAGTGAGTTAGACACTCAGTAAATGATTTACAGAGTAAGTGAATGAGTGAGTGATGCAGTCTGCCAATAAGTGAGTTAAGACATATCCCGGGCTCAGTGTGTATGACAAGATTAGGTAAACTTTTTTTCTCCAAAGAAAATTCTCATGGTGTTGAATAGGAGTCAAAAGTGTGTTCAGCTTATAGTGTTACTAGTTGAATAAAGTATTTACCCTATTTATTAGGATTTTTTCGAAATCCAAGAAGTCTGACTCATAGTGTAAAATAACGTTTACCGATATAAGACATTTACTTCTCCAGGGCTGTAGACCAATAACATTTGATTCTTATAAACACAGATTGAATAGAGACACTGAAGAAAACATGTCCGCATATTTGTAAACACTAGTGAGTTATAGAATTAATCATTAAAATCAATGGAATGAATTAAGGCCATGATTATCTCAGTGTATCGAAGAAAAAAGGTTGTTTAATAATCAGAAAAGAAAAAGCTTCTAGGGTTGTGTACCACCGTTAAGAATCAAAGTCCAATATCACAGAGTAATTGATAAACGCATTGAGTCACCAACGTGTGAATCATTCTCTCTGCAAACACATAAGGATACTTTGCTCTCTATTTTTAAGGGTCCAATGTCCAAAACCACCCTTCTTGTTATGGGTAAATTCTATGACTCATAAACATATGAATCACCCTTAGTGTCATGGATAAATGCACTGACTCATCAACGTGTGAATCATCCTCTCTGGCAATCATATAAGGACGCTTTGATCTCTATCTGTGTCCAAGCCCAATATCACCCTTCGTGTCACGTGTTGACTCATCAACTTGTGAATCATCCTCTCCGCAATCATATAAGGATTTTTAAAAGGAAAAAAATATAATACGTATTTTAAACACCAGATGGCACTTTGAAAATTCGACGGCAAAGAAATGCCGGACAGCTTGTTTACCTCCCATATTTTGGGTGATAATGTCGGGCGAACTTCTGACATGGGCGTGCCATTAAAACTGATGGGTCCTTTCTGATAGTGGGGTGTGGCACTAAAACCGGGTGACCTTTCTGTGGTTGAAGATTAAAGGTCGTTTTATGCTAAAGAGAGGTAGGGGTCATGGCACTAGCCACAAGAGGACTGTCTGCATCTCAAGGGATAAAGGTCGTTTGTCGCGCAATTGGCTGGACTACTACTCTCCTCCGTATCAGGAAAGATACTCTTTGGATCTTTGATACCAAAGTACCCTGCGAAATTGTACTGAAAAGCAAACAACTGAAATACATTTATTCCTCCATGAGCCCTAAAAAGTATGAATTGCACGTAGAATATGACTACGATGAAATCACTTACTGAATTCCTATTAAGTTCAAAGATCAACAGAGAGCATCGAAACTAATTTTTGATTCCAATTGAACGAATTTTAGGCGTGATTTTCTTTTAACGTAAATATAAATTGAGTTAACGATTTCATCATTGGTAATGTTTTATATCCTTATTTTTAGAACCCATATAGAAATATAGTTTTTTTACCACTTTATTTTGTAATTACTGAAAATATATATATAAATCAGTAGTAAATAATTACAGGATAAATCCTGTACACATGGAACTCATGAAATGCTGAGCTGAAAAAAAATTTGGTTTTGCGATGAGTGGGATTTGTCTCCAGGAAACATGCGTCTCAGGAACATGCCTGTTATGCTACCTCTTTGGTTTTGTCATGAGGGGGATTCGAAAACATGCCTGTTATGCTACCTCTACACCACCAATGGCTAACCTCTTGTCAGCTTATGTGAACTTATAAACCTTTTGGATTTTATTTATTTTATTCGCACTAGTGGCGCCATCTATCCAGGAAGTGAACAACTCTGTTGCCTCAGTAGAGATGGAATTAGTATTTGTTACTCACGCTCAGGGCGTTAAATAAATAAAACAGTAGTAAATAATCACGGGATATGTCCTGTAGACATGGAACTCATGAAATGCTGAGCTGAAAAAGATTTGTTTTTGCCATGAGTGGGATTCGAACCCACGTCTCTGGGAAACATGCCTGTTATGCTACCTCTACAACACAGTGCGAATCAAATAAATAAATTCCGGAAGGTTTATAAGGTCACATAAGCTGAGAAGAGGTTAGCCATTGGTGGAAGAGGTAGCCCACAGAGGTCTGAGAGGTTAAATTCCTGTCAGCAAATTCGTCATTGAAACTGTGTCGAAGTAAATACCTCATCCGAAAGACAATTATTAATTCCTTGTTAGATCTTGACAGTGCAAAATTATTCGGTTTAAAAAAACCCGAAAATTCATTAGTATTTATATCTAACCGATGACAGAGTGACGATCGTTAAGGCTGTGGATCAAAGGGATCGTGTTTCGAACTCCGAAGAAGGCATGGATAATTCATATCCTACCTATCACTGAACACCCCCCCCCCTCCCCATATTAAATATATAATACACACGAACTTACCTCTAACCATATAGGTATGTTATCCAAAGAAGTCCAGAAAAAATGGCGAAAAAAACCAAACGTAACTTCACACTCTCGTCAAATCACACACATAACACGTGAATTATATATATATAATATGACTACGATGAAATCACTTACTGAATTCCTATTAAGTTCAAAGATCAACAGAGAGCATCGAAACTAATTTTTGATTCCAATTGAACGAATTTTAGACGTGATTTTCTTTTAACGTAAATATAAATTCAGTTAACGATTTCATCATTGGTAATGTCTTATATCCTTATTTTTAGAACCCATATAGAAATATAGTTTTTTTACCACTTTATTTTGTAATTACTGAAAATATATATGTAAATCAGTAGTAAATAGAAAAAGAGAGAATGAATTAAATATATATATGTGATATATATATGGTTTTTAAAACGGCGATTGAATCGAATCAGGAGGTCATCCCGTTGTATAATTTTTTCTGCCATTTTAGAGAATTTTTTAATTTTTGTTCCCAAACATGTAATATATTTTAAACATTTTTTTCTCCTTTCCGGTTATTAATGTTATCCAAGGAGAGGAGGGGACATGACGTCGTGGATCCCTCTACAATCTACAGCCTTGGAGAAGTAAATGTCTTATTTCGGTAAACGTTATTTTACACTATGAGTCAGACTTTTGGATTTCGAAAAAATCCTAATAAATAGGGTAAATACTTTATTCAACTAGTAACACTATAAGCTGAAAACACTTTTGACTCCTATTCAACACCATGAGAATTTTCTTTGGAGAAAAAAAGTTTACCTAATCTTGTCATACACACTGAGCCCGGGATATGTCTTAACTCACTTATTGGCAGACTGCATCACTCACTCATTCATTTACTGAGTGTTTACCTAATTTTGTCATATACACTGAGCCCGGGATATGTCTTAACTCACTTATTGGCAGACTGCATCACTCACTCATTCACTTACTCTGTAAATCATTTACTGAGTGTCTAACTCACTCACTTACATTCTAAATCACTGTTTTTTTCTCCCTGTCCGCCTAGACAGGGAGAGGAGCTAGTTCCTTGCATTATTTTTCCACTGCCGAGCAAAGTTTTCAAATGCCTACACCACGTGACTAATTTTACATACACTTTGACTTTGAAAAATGTTCATTTTCTTATAAAAACTGAAATTTTGATATTGATAATTTTGAATCGTCACTCTGTCATCGGTTAGAGATAAATACTAAAGAATTTTCGGGTTTTTTTAAACCGAATAATTTTGCACTGTCAAGATCTAACAAGGAATTAATTTCGATTTTGGAAAACGGCGATTGAATCGAATCAGAAGGTCATCCCGTTGTATAATTTTTTCTGCCATTTTAGTGAATTTTTTAATTTTTGTTCCCAAACATGTAATATATTTTAAACATTTTTTTCTCCTTTCCGGTTATTAATGTTATCCAAGGAGAGGAGGGGACATGACGTCGTGGATCCCTCCCTCCATAAAAAATTTAAATATTTTGCTCGCTTGCAACAATTCGTACCAAATAACTTTCTTTGCCGCTGATAGATGGTGCCACTGTGTCAGGATTCACAAAGCAAACCCAAATAGGAAGATAGTGAAAGGTACATTCGTGGCAGGCTAGCCAAGTGGTTTCATCGCTCTTAAAAAGAATCAATTGAATCTTGTAGATCACGAACCACTGGCGCAATCCTGTTTTTTTCTTGGGGGGGGGGGTCTCCTCAAATTCAAACTGCACCAATTAATTGCATTCTTTCTTTTGACTTATCTGCCTATTACTCTTCGCTTATCAGTTTTGATCGAATTATCGTGTTGTAGATATAGTGTTATGCCGCATCTACCATATCAATGGAGGCGATGAGTTGGCTCAGCTAATAGCTCTCCACGTTACTAATCTGTATTTCCAAGGATTGAAATCTACCAGTGTCATCGTGAAGATTTATTTCGTCTCCGTCAGAAAGGGTACAACGATGAGCTTGGAAAAGTCGTCCTTTGGATGGGATATAAAGCTCTGGCTTCCTGTGCTGGAGAGCCACACATTGTGGAAGCTAAAGGATATACAGGGACTACAATCTATTTCCTACCAGCAGGTACCTTTCCTCCAACCTTTCTCTCATCCCTCACAGTTCTTGTGACCTGCCCATTTACCACATTGTGTGCAAAAGAGTTCAACTCAGATATAAAACAACCCCAATTCAAAGCTGATCATAATGAATTACATTTCAAGTGTATCAAATACAGAGTATCATAGGATGCAAATATTTACCTGAAACAAACTGACTCTCTTACCCATAAAAAAGGATTAATTTACCAAAATGTGTTCCATAATAAGGGAACGATCGTAATGAGTTATATATCGAAGGAAAAGTTTTCATTCAGGAAGTGCTATGGCTATAGAATAAACATATGATAGCGTCATTTCTCTTGTGCCCCTCCTCCCCCCCCCCAAAAAAAAACTCCCTGAGAGAACTGAACTTTATACCATTAACTACGAAACATGAGATTAGATTTATAAAAAATATATCAAAAATGAAAGCTGTGACATGGGAAATGCAATTTAAACCGAAAATTACTCCCCTTCCGTTAGTCTTCGTTAATTCAATTGAAGGGAGGATGACTTCAGTAGCCCATCTTGACAAGCTGTAGGTCAAATTAAACTTATGACCTAAAGAGTGTCGAAGGTTAAAAATCATATGACTTCTAAATGTGTTAGAAATCATTTCTTCCACCAGAAAACTGGGTGGAAGTTCATAAACCTATATTTCTCTCTATCCTTAGGATCATGTGCAGACCCTTCCGATCAAGGAAAAACGATAAACACTGGATCGAATCAGAACACCCTTTCGCTATAAAATCCCCCCTCCCCACCCAGTTATGCCGTTTTTAAAATAATTTCTGAAATACACCTTTATATATATATAGTATATATCAAGCTGCTAACATTTTCAGGGAGGTATAGTCCCTTTTCACCTCCCTCCAGATCGGAAACCATACCATGGATCAATTAAACTGCTACAGATTGTAAAACTCACGTAAACAAACTTTCTGACTGATTTTTTGTGATATTGAGTTAACCAAGACAAAAGCCAGCATCCGAAATGAAAAAAAAAAAATTCGTTTAGAATTGTATTAATCGCAAAACATTTTAATTTTACGATAATCTTAAGTACTTTTTAGCTTGTTTTCAGAAGAAACTAGCTAATTTTTTCTCTCAACTGTCCGTCTGTAGACAGCGAACATTTCTGTTTCTAGAGATAATCTGGAATTCTTTTTGGGTTGTATAGGCATTGATGAAATATTACGATTCGCACCTTTCTGCACCTTCCCATAGCTATAATTGCGCCTGTGAAGGTAGAAAAGCTTTAAAAAATTTCAAACGATTATTACAAGCGATGAAAAAATTTAAGAAATCTGAGTTTGGTTGTGAATTGCAAACCGCATGAAGTTTGCATTTGAAACGATTTTTGCCTTTACCTCCCGAAGGGGTAGCGAAACGAAATTGTTTTCATAATAGATAATTGTTTGCTTTTAGAGACAATTTAAAAAATCTTTTTGGGTTCACTAGATATGGATAAACTATTACGAATCTCAGTTTTATAATCTTCCAAAAGCATTAATTGACACCTCTAACGGTGGTAAATTTTGAATATTTCAAACTTTTAAATAAACTATTTGGGTTAGGCAATTGACATTTAAGTGGTGGAGTGTGATGATCAAGGGGTTACTTTGGCAGCAATAATTTGTCTCTTTATTCGCAGGGAGGGAATGCACCTTTATGTTTTGACAAATCAAAGAAAAATTCATTTTGTGTTGAATATGTATTATCGAAATATGATCAAGGAGTATCTAAAAGGGAGGAGAGAGATAGTTATTCCATAGACGTAATCAGATTCCATAGACGTAATGTAAACTTTTCGATTGCAGCGCCCTCTAAACATGGCAAATTCGTGCATTGCAGTGAAGCCGTCTAGACAGGGAGAGGAGCGAGTTCACTGCATTATTTTTCCACTGCCGAGCAAAGTTTTCAAATGCCTACAACACGTGACTAATTTTACATACACTTTGACTTTGAAAAATGTTCATTTTCTTAATTTTACTTTTTGTTTAGAGAGAAAATATCAAGAAGTAATGTAATCATTTTCTTTAATAACGTCGAATTTCGTAAAACTCGTAGCAGCTGTGGTAAAGAACAAAATTTTAATATTTTAAACAACCTACAGCAATTAATAAATTATAATAAATTGAGATTTATGTGTCAATGCACGATAACATGATCTATATAATTATATTTTATACAATTGCTGATATTTTCAATAAATATCACATCGAGTGTTTTACTTGTATAAACGTTCAATAGATGGCAGCAGGCACTTCCCGTATTAACCATAAAAAAGAATTACACTGTTAGAGCAAAGTGCAGAAGCCAATGTACATCGATATGCTCCAGGGAACACAAACCTGCAACATACATTGACTTATATGTATTCGCAAGATGATTAAATGTATTAATTTGCATATTAATTTTAAAACTTTTGCAAAATTACTCAAAATAAACTTACAACGGCTTTTCCAGGTATCGTAAAATGTACTCCTGAACGGGATAAAACACTCATTGAATAACTTTAGGGTCAGCTACCACTGTGTCAAACAGCCATGGCTGTTAGACATTTGGAAACACTGGTTAAATCGCAATATATATATATCAATAATAAGACAAACCATTTGCTGAATTGGGCTAAAATGATTATACTGCGCATGCGCAGATAGCCCCTTACAATTGTTTTAAGTGCCTGCACATCAATTTGCCACGTTCAGCTTCGGTAAAATTCGCAGAACGGCGCCATTCACGCTTCTGTAAAGCTAGCCTTCTTCTCCTTAGACCTTCTTTGATATGATGATCCATAGTTTCCAAATACCCTAATTACAGGGCGCTAAATGTAAAAAATGTGAAATTTGAAGTAACATTACTAAGGATATACTTATGCTAGGCATTAGAAATTGTGGTGATAGAATGTATTGACGATAAACATAATAATAACTAGTCATATGTGTTTTAATTAAATACTATTTATTTAATTTCAACCGATTGCTCCACATTTTTATAAATTCAGTGGCGTACTTTAAAATTTTCAATATATTTAATAGAGTAATAAGGAAAAACATATTTAATGTTATATACACTAGATTATATGCTTTACCCTAGGAAATAAGAAAATCAAGCATTTTTATTTTAAGGAATAAATGAGATAGATATTTTGCATTTCATAAAGCTAATTATAAAGTGATATTTTGATTTTCCAATCATTCAGTAGTACGAATCGCTAACGTTAAATGGTGAAAAATTCCAAAATGAAAAATATTATTAAGGCACATCTCTACATCAGCACTTCCAAAAATATGATTATTACGGATATATATTAATTATGACAAAAATACAATAATAAATATAAATAAATAAATTAGAGAGACATGACAGGATGTACAACCAGCTGATAGGAGAACGTAAAATATTCTCACCTATCTAACATCACCTTTGTCGTGGCTGTCAGGGCGGATTTACCGATAATCGGACTAAGCTGCAACCGAGGTGCCGGCCGTTGAACTGGCCAAAAATCGTTCGGGGAATTTATAACTATATGTTTTTGAAAAATCCATACGGTTCTTAAATATTGTTCCGCCTAGGCCCCCTGAACTTCTAAATCAGCTACTGGGCTGTGTGATGATTTCTTGGAGTTATAATAACCCCAAGAAAAGCTGTTTCTTGGGTGTGCATACCCTAACAGCTGTTTCTTGGGGTGTGCATACCGATATCTACGTGCTTTAAAGGAACTCTATTATTTCAGTTGATAGACACATTAGTACAATTTCGCTTACGGCCATAGGGATGTTACATCGTTATGACTCTTATATTAGATAAAATGTCGGTGTGATGAGAGAAATGTTCATCATATAAAATGATAATGGGCACTGAATGATCTGAAGGCACTGAATTCTTTGCACATTTGGACTCTAGAAAAACTCTGGGTAAATGTCAACCGCGGACTATTTTCTTGATGGATTATGGACACCATGTAAAGAGGAATCAAATCGATTAGATATGACAGTGGTTTGGTTTCATTCGAAGCCTACTAGAGTGCATGTCACCTTCTAGGGCAATGGTTGCACAACCGGTGTATAACATCGTCCATGATCGATAGTGGCTTATCTGTTATGCTAAGGACCTTCCGAAAGAACGTCATATTTTATAACCAACTTCAGTATTGGAAACGAATTAAAATTTGTTTTACGCTTATAACAATTAGAAATAGTGATGAGGTCTTAAATTAATAGTAAAGGACCTGTTTGTTTACATCAGGTCCAACTTGGGTAAAACGGAGTATTCATCAGGAATCTCAAATTTTCAGTTGAGCAATTTCTGTGTTCTTTCAAAATAAATATTTATTTTAATTTTTTAAGATTATTAATAATATGATGCAATCTATTGATTACACAATATTTTGATCATATATTTTCTTAGCATCCAGTTCATTATTAAAGATCTCTTTCTTATTTATTTGCCAGTTTCAATGCGTTGTTCGAAACTTTTAAACATTTATGTTGCTGACACTCCGTTTTCTGGCTTCGTCTATTTATCATGATTTTTGCTTTATGCAAAACCATTTAGAATGCAAACAATGCTTAATGACTACGAAAAGTGATGTGTCGACGGGAGGACAAAAATAAATGCTGATAAAAGTGTTGCCAGGATCATTGCATACAAAAAGTTACGCCATGTGTCGTGCCCACAGAATTTGATCCTGCGGACACGATTTGGGGGGCCAAAAGGTCCTAGGATATGCCTTTCGTATGTTGAGAACAAAGACTTGTTTTGGTCACCAAGTTTCCACGAATTTGTCCCTGACGCCGGTTGACACCGGTGGCGACCTTCGCCCCGGGTGTAGAAACTTCTGGACTGGAATCGCGCTCAACATCAAAGGCCCCAGAGAAGGCGGGGCGACTTGGCTCAAGCATCTGCGACCAATAGCCAGTGCCCGCGTCAGCCTTCCGCGCTGACCACCGCTAGAGGTCGCGGCGGAAAATGTGGCAAGGATGAACTGTGAGAAGAAAGTGTGTCTTTTGTCTTGTGTCTTTCGTCTTGGTGAGTTGTCTCTTGTTCGTCTCGCAGTCCGGTCGAGCAGTCTCTCCCCCTCCGTCCTGTGAGCGATGCGAGTGCCTGCGAGGAAAGGGCGCGATCCACCTTTGTCTGGCCGAGACTAGGCAGACGATATATAAGTCGACGATGCCGGACTCCCCATCCGAGGTCCCTACAGCGGCTACATATGAAACAGGTACGGGTCACCATCATTTGTAAATCTGGATTTCTTTCCTAAGTACTGTTTTCTGCCTGCCACCGCCACCGTGTTCCCAAATAGGGACTACGGAATATGACTTTGGAGCTAGTAGCTCGGACTTAACAGATGGACTTTGCCAGAGCAAATTCTTGGCTCCCCATTGTAAAGGCTGTCATTGCCTAAACGCTTCGGTAGAAGAAACTGTACCCCGACGAAAGGCGTAAGTTGTGATAGAGAATGTTTAAGTAATACTGTTTGTTAATAAATTGAGTGTTAATTGGTAAAGCACGACTCCTCTCCATTTCTATTATTGTAAGTAAAGTTTCTGGAGTTACTGTGGAAAGAGTGCCCCCTCGGTAACCAGCGCAATTGAAGCACGGCCAGATATTAGGAAAGGAGTCAAAAATAATGTCGGACCGCCCTAATAATAAAGGGGGGTTCACGGCACATGTTCCGAATTTCTAAAATTTTGATAAACAAATCATCTTGATGGACACCATTTCTTCTCTTTAAGTCGCATTGAATAGAAAGTTTGATTGGACGCATCACATTAAAAATGTGTCTTGAGAGCAGTGCACAATAAATTAATATCCTTATTTGTCAAGAATTCAACACTTTCGTTAGCGACTTCATTTACTTACGTACAAAATACTTATTCGCCCTATTCTAATATATGTATCTCGAACATGGAACTACTGTGAAAAACTAAAATAGACCTTGTGCTCAACTTCACAAGGTCCTGACCATTTATACCCTTTAGACTAGAATGATTTCAGTTTATAGCTCTTGAAATTTAAATTTAATGCCACAGTCACAATTCAGATAGAGGTGATTAGAGAGTGCCATAGATACTAAAGACTAGCGAGAGTGCTGCTCCTATCGGTACCAGGGTGAAGTACTCAGATCGTGTTCTGACTCAGTCGGTAACGGTAGTAGTTTAAACGCTCATTCAGTTGCAACTTTTTGAGGTTTGCGTAGGCAAGGATAATCTTCGAGGTTAAGTTTTAAAGTACGTTCGTTCTGTTAGATTAAAAGAATATGTAAAAGTTCATAGTATTACTAAGCGCAAGATAAAGTAATTGCATTGAACGGATACATTTCATATAGTGAATAAGATATAGTTTCATATAGCAATAAGCCTAAATGATGATATATGTCTGTTGCCGTGAAGCGCTGAACTAGCAAAAAAAACAATGCTATCAATTAGTTGCTTTATAAAGCTTTTCACTTTGCATGCATAATCGATCTTATTACATTATGAAACACAATTTGAAAATATTTGTATTCAATATTTGTCTTATAGTAAAATCTTAGTATACCATTTTAACACTTCAGTTAGCAAGCACTTGATAACGGAGTGGCATGGTTCTCTCGGATTCTCAGGTCAAAGTTCTCGATTCAATCCCCAGTGTGGCAAAGTGTTTTTTTTTTCTACCAACTTTCCTTTCACTTGATTTTTCTTTCTCTTCAACGTGTAAATATTTGCAAATATTCGTTGTGTCATAACTTACAAGTTGTTTTACAGGAAAATTTCAAGATAGAAACATTT
>JAWZYU010000244.1:211400-280400 GCA_038380435.1 Ryuthela nishihirai
CGGGAGAGCCATACCCTGTGCACGTTAAAGAACACGCTGGATGGCCTTGACGGCAGGCTACCATCTGTCTCCCAACAGCTGTTCCAGTGGGTCCCCTCCCCCAACCTTCTCTGAGCCTTCGGGGTCCATGTGACCTGTCCATTTAGCCCATGGTGTGCAAAAAAGTGCCGCTCAGAGGTAAAACAACCCAACCTAACCCAAATGTGGATTGTGGGGCTGGTACGGCTTGCCGTCGGCTGGTTGGTCCCTGAAGTGGATTTACTACATCAGGGCGACCAAACTTACCTATGCTGAGTCATTTTGCCCTGTTTTTTCCCTCACCTATCACGTGATTAGTTCGCAACTGTACTCATTTACATAACCCGACTGTCGATACATACATACCCAGCTATTTGATTGGCGCTCCGACAAATAGTTCCTGGTGTGGCATTTTCTGTGTGGAGCAGTATATATTACACAGTAGTTTAACACAGCTGAAATTATCGAATATGAATACAAATACCTGTATGCACAAAACTTCAAAATTCCTACTTAAATATAGGCTTCGTGGCAAGTTCTGAAAAGGTTGAATATTTCGTGATCTTGCATAAAATATAACAAAACCTTGAAATGCATGTGCAATAAAAAGATACAACGGGAAAACCGTACAGTATAAAAAAGCAACTCTCAGAATTTACTTAAAACAGAAAAAAATTCCCATTTTGGAATTAGATTAAAAATTCATGTATTTGAATAAATTTTAATCTTTAGTAGAAGCATACGGATTGACAGCAAGCACTACAGCAATTCAATCTTAAAGATTGTATACAAGGAAAGATTAAGAAAACCGTGAATATTTTAGGAGTTTCTATTAAATATACCAATATCTTGAAATGTACCATTCAATATATATATATATTTACACAGTTGCAAAACTGTACAGTATAATTAAGACACTCGAAGAGTTTAATTAAAATACTAAAATAGAGTAACTCCAATTATTCTTCAGCATAGCTGATAACCTCCAGTACCACAAATAAGATACAATACGTGTATGGACTATATTTCAGAATTTTCTTCTTAAGATTTGCATTCGGGAAAAGTTTGAATATTTGTGACTTTCCATAAACAAACAAAATCTTCAAGTGCAGTATCCAATATAAAGACGATAATGCAAAACTCTAGGTTATATAAGTAACTCGCGGAATTTACTTAAAATAATAGAGACATTTCGGAAATCAGATGAAAAATTCCAAGATCTCGCAGAAGAGATTCAAACGGTCAATAATATGTAGTAGAACCACTAGTACCGACGCCATTTCAAAAGTTCATTCTTAAAGATTATATTCAGTGAGAAGGATCAGAAAAGCTAAAATGTTTCGCGAATTTGTATAAAATATACCAAAACGTAAAAACCATTATTTCAGCAGGTAATTTCTGCTGACTAAAAATCAGCAGAAATTTCCTGCTGATTCTACATTTAACAAACATCGTTTCCATCTTAGTATTCCGTAGAAGAAAATGGGAAGATGCGGTCGTTCATGTAAAGAACAAATATCAAGTTTTGCATTTAAATTGTGATCAAAAAATGCTACAGAATCTCGTCATAAATTATAGCATAACCTAAACAATTCAGTTGATACTCTAACTGCCACAAACCTCACAAAAATATGTTAACTGTGAACAAAAATTACTTGAAGCAACGTTTAACAAATTCCTGCACTTTTAACCATTCATAAGCATGGTTTTCGTGCTATATTCATTAGAAGAAGAAGAATAAATGTAAGGATGGGATCATTAACTTATAAAGTAGAATTGTTAAGTTTTGTATCCAAAATATGAAAAATGATCTCAAAATATACTGCAGAAATTCGATATAAATTCCTATTATTACTCAAATGTTTTCCGTTGAAACATTAATGGCTACAAAATTCACAAAAATGTGTTAACTATAAAAAAAAATGCGTTTCTTTGAAATAACGGTTGAAAAAGAAAGTATCTGCTTTTTTGTCAGTTCATAAATTTGGTTTTAATGCTAGTATTCCGTAGAAGAAAAACGAAAAAGAAAGATGTCGTCGTTACATAAAATACTCGTATCAAAAACTCTACTGGAAGAAACTAGAAATACTCAATATACACTTTAATACAAACATTTCACTCTTTCTCCTTCTTTGTGATAATGTCAGTGCTTGCAAAACCCCACAATTCACAGTCTATCTGTGGGGCGGTGGGGGGGGCTCAGTCGGTAGCGCGCCGAGCTCGTAATCTTGCATAGTACACAGGTTCGAGTCCCAGCTGGGTCAGCGTCGAGATTTATCTCCGCAAAATTCCCCGCCCTGCCCACGGTCAGTAGGGGACACCGATGGACTTGGAAAGCCTGCCGTCCTTCGGATGGGACGTTAAGCCGTGGCCCCGTGTGCGGGAGAGCCATACCCTGTGCACGTTAAAGAACACGCTGGATGGCCTTGACGGGAGGCTACCATCTGTCTCCCAACAGCTGTTCCAGTGGGTCCCCTCCCCCAACCTTCTCTGAGCCTTCGGGGTCCATGTGACCTGGCCATTTAGCCCATGGTGTGCAAAAAAGTGCCGCTCAGAGATAAAACAACCCAACCCAACCCCCAACATTCTCTGAGCTTCGGGGTCCATGTAACCTGGCCATTTAGCCCATGGTGTGCAAAAAAAGTGCCAGTCAGAGGTAAAAAAACTCAACCTAAGGTCTATCTGGAGCAGGAAAAAATCAAGTAGCTACATATCAAACAGCTAGAAAAAATAAAACATTCACCCGATATTGCTCCATGCGATTTTGGGTTGTTTCCAAAAGCTAAAAAGTAACTTGCTGGATAGCATTTTTCTATACTTTCGTATAGGCCATGCCTATCACTTGAAATCGAATCCAGCATTTTCTTTGCCAAGACCATCAGTGCCTTTCAAAAGAGATATTCTTTCGTCTGATACACAAAGGAGAGGGCTTACAGATCAGATATTGTGTAAAAGTGATCTGTCAAGCTCCCGAAGAAGCATTCAAATTATGAATTTTATATTAAAAATGTTTTTAGTGCTTCTCCAGGCCCTTTAAATTTTTTCCACTTCTATTCAGAACGTTCTTTAAGGTGCACAAAGTATGGCTCTCGCGCACACGGCTCTACATCCCATCCGACGGACGACCAATATTTCCAAGCCAATCGTGTCTCCTTTCTGACCAAAGGTAGGATAGAGTTTAGCTGAGGTAGGTCTCAATGTTGAGATCCAGTTGGATTTGAACCTGGGAACTTCAGATTATTAGCTTTGTGGCGCTACTGACTGAACCAATCCAACCCGCTTCTTATATAAGAGGAAGTCATGAAGAATTACCTATTAAATCGCAGAAAGGGTAAAAGAGTTATGGCATACGGCGTCACCGCAGATCATCTCTCAATTTCGCATAGCAAAATTCTCCTGATTGTAACGAAATGTACTGGAATGCAAAGATTTTTTATGTACTCCCATAAAGAGAATACGCCCACAGAAAGTATAGAAGTTTCAAAACAACCGCCACCCCCTCAAAAAAATGTTTAACATTTTCTCGTACAAATACAGTGATTGCGTTGTAGTCACAACAGATAGCCATGCATATCTATCCAATATACGCCAATCTGCACTTGACAGACACACTACCCCAAAGAATTAATAACAAAACCCTATTACAAACGTCGAAATATTGTCGGCACTTACGACCTTGCAAAATGAGTTTAAAATATCTTTATATTAGCGCGCTTGGCTACTGATCTTAGGGACCTGGGTTCGAGCCCCAGGTAAGGTATGGATGTATGTGTCGTTTTTCTGCTGAGGTCCTGCCATCCTCACAGAGCGTCTACTGTGGCATATAAATTGATCGGCTCCTATCAGACCCCTGTGGCAAGCAGCTGCTTGAGGGGGTATTTATTTTTTATTTTATTACTCACTTCATGTCGGGATGTTCGGTAATTATGCATTGAATGAAACGTCTGTGATGTTTCTTCTCAAGCTCAACTGCAAAATTCTCGTGCAAATCGTTAACCAAATAGAAGAACGTAATCCAGGTCATTTTCCTTACCTCTTCTCAATATTCTCATCAACCAGACCAAACATGCTACACTATACCTTCTGAAAATAATGTAACTAGACTGCTGTCCATTAAAAGTACAACACCAGGAGAGACAAGAGATATCAAAGCCATATTTAGTGAATACATAGCTTATGTTACAAGGATCAAATGATTACAAATGCAACTCAGTTAGACTTGTGGAATACAAAGAAATCAGTATCTTGTGTAGCCACCATGAGCGGCAATAACCGCTGCTACATGGTCCAGCATTCAGAGGATGAGACAGCGGGTGTGTTTGGGGAATGTCAGTTCATGCAGTTTCAATACGTAGCCAAAGTTCATCTGTTGTAGCAGCTGCTGGTTTCTGCTGTGCTAATCATTGTGAGATCATGGACCAGACAGGCTCAATTGGGGACTGAGCCAGTGAATGCGCAGGCCAAGGCAGAAGTGTCACATGGTGGCTATCCAGAAATTGTTGGACGATGCATGTGCTCGGGCATTGTTCTGTTGGTAAATGGCACCAGAGAGCCCCTGAAGATAAGGAACGACCAGAGGCTCCAATATCTCAGTGATGTAACGCTGGCTGTTCAGAGTACCGGTAATGAGTAGGAGGCCCATGCAGGGAGTTGAGTCCAATGGCACCCCATACCACAACACCAGGGACCGAACCTGTATAGCGCTGCATCATGCATGTCTTACGGAGCCTGTCGCAGCGGTACTGCCAGATACAGATTCGTCCATCATGGTGCTGCATACTAAAGTGGGATTCGTCTGAAAAGGCGATGCCATTAGCACATCCATGCGCGACGTTCTTGGCACCATTGCAGTCGCATACACCTGTTGTGGAGTCAATGATTGCCGAAGCAATGGTCGCCTAGCAAAAATGCCCCGATGCTGCAGACAATGTGGAACCATACGTGCGGACACTGGTTGATTTGCAACACACACTAACTGTTGAGATAAGGTGTTTGATGTGACTGTACGATCATTCATAGCCATGCTCACGAGATGTCTGTCCTCTTGTTCGTTTGTGATCTCACAAGAGTGTGAGTTCGTTCCTCCTCTACCCACTGACACCATATTTTCATCACTGTGGCAGCATTCCGTCCAACACGAGACCCGATGTCTCGGTACGATAATCCGCCTTTCCGTAATTCCACAATTCTCCCTCAATCAAAGTCGCAAACCTGGTCGTATGGATGCCGTGTTCTTTGACGGGGCATACTTGATCCTTTAGTGCGTAAGAACTACGAGCAAACACAATTCCAGTGCTTTACACCAGCTCTTTGTAATCTCCTCTTATACCACTTCCAGGGGGCGTTACTGTCACACATGATGGGCATATGTGCTGTGCTTTGAATCATTTATATATTCTCCCATGGGCTACCCATCTTGCATATTTCGGGACAATCTGATGAGTTCTTCCTGGTGTTGCACTTTCAATGGCCAGTAGTGTATAAATAAATTTAGGATCAAGGAAAAAATTCTCAAATACTTGATAATTATGAGTAATAACATCATTATTGAAAAAGCGGATAAAATTATATTTATAGGTCTTAATCACAACCCTAATAACTTCTTATTTCAGTGGAACTGTAAAGGTCTGAAAAATAAAATTCTTAAGTTAAATGCTCTTTTTCGGGAAAAACATTTTGCAATTCTTGTTTTTAGTGAAACTTATGTGGAAAAGGCTCCTAAGATCTCTCAGTATATTTCTTATCTAAAACCTACAAAACGATGGATCTAAAAGGGGTGGGGTGGCAATTTATATGCACTCAAATTACCGCAAGCTCCCATTGAGATCTCTGTCGTAATCATTTCCTCTATATTGTAGCAGTTCAAGCGAAAATTAATGATTTTTCCCTTCAGCATTATCTCACTGTATAATCCAGGATACGACGTTTCGTTGGAAGATTTCAAAAATACTTTTCACCAAGGCCACCAACTATGGCTTACTTGCGGAGACTGGAACGCACGTAGCAGATCTTGGGGGTGCCACACTACAGAGAGAAGAGGAAACATTGTTGAAGTTCTGACATGAGTCTTAACCTGGTTGTGCTCAATGATGGCTCTCCTACTTTTTTCAAACGTCTAGGAAGAGAAAACATTGTTCAAGATCTGACATGAATCTTAACCTGGTTGTGCTCAATGATGGCTCTCCTACTTTTTTCAAACGTCTAGGAAGAGAAAGTGCTATTGATCTCTCTCCCTTATTTCAACTCCCTTTGCCAAACATTTTTCGTGGACAAAACATCATGATTCTCTTGAGAGCGATCATCTACCAGTCACTATTTCTGTTAACTTTTGTTCTAAAATATCTAAACCTTTTTTGAAAGTTATTAATTGGTTTCAGTTCAAGCAAAATATGCAGATGGACTGCAAAATACCAGCAACCAGCCTAATCTAAGCGAATTTAGTTCTTCTCTCTTCAGGGACTAATGTAACATTAAAAGATTGAAAGCCCCTGTTAAAATTTGTTCTTTTGCTATTGAAGTAAAAAAAGATCACTGCAAATAGTAGAAGAAGTGACAGAAAAGCTGAAAGGTCTGGAAATTTAAAAGATATTGAAGACTATCAAAATATTTGTGCTAAAAGTAAAAGAGAAGCAAAAAAATGAAGAATAAACAGTGATAGAATTTCTACAAAGATATTCTTCCAGACTCCTCAGTCAGCTACATGGAGGAAAATTAAAGAAATTGGAACTTGACTTGAACCTACTCCCATGTGGACCCGGCTTACTACAGCTGTAAATTGCATAACTGAGAAACTAGCAGAATATTTCGTCCATCATTTTCTTCTCATTGTAAGTTGCCTATCTCTGATTCATTCAGAAATGACAAAGATAAAATTTCCAAATTTATGGAAGCAATCTTGGAAAATCTACTCCATGCTCCAGAATATTTGAATACTCCTTTCAAAATATGGGAATTTAAAAATACTATCAAAAACAAAAGTAGTTATGGACCAGACAACATCACCAATACTATTATTAAATCCCTTCCACATATTTATTGAAACTATTTAATGAATGTTGGAACAGAGGCACAATCCCGGATATCTGGAAAACAGCCCAGATCATTCCTATTGTTAAACCTATTGTTAAACCACCCAATTTACTTAGCTCCTACAGACCTGTTTCACTGACTTCTCCTGGAAACGTTTTGAAAGGATGATACTTTACAGACTCAACTGGTTTCTTGAATCTTCTGGACTATTCTCTCCTTTCCAAACGGGCTTTCGGAGAAGAACGTCATCTCAAGATAATTTACTTCAACTAATTGCAGAGACACAAAATGTTCTTTCCATAAAACAAAAAGTGGCTGTGGTTTTCTTTGATATCCAACACGCTTTTGACAGTGTTAGGCACCTTCGGCTAATTTCAAGCTTTTAAAACTAGTAATAACTGGCAATATGTTTAATTACATAAATGATTTTCTGAAAGATAGAAAAATTCAAGTAAAATTAGAAATGTTTATTCAGCACTTATTCCTTGTTTCTGAGGGTTTACCGCAGCTCAGCGTTTTCAGCCCTGTGCGTTTCAACATTCAAACATCCTTCATTCCTGACATCCTTCAAAAGAACCTATAAATTGCAGTCAATCAAGTCCACAAGGTTTTGGATGAATAGGGATTTTCAGTTTCACAAAATAAAACTAGGTGCTTAATTATTTCCAGATCATGATCTAAACACTTCCTATTAAGACTACAAATTAACAAAGAGCCTATAGAAGTTGTTAAAGAAACACAGATTCCTTGAGGTTCTTCTTGACTATCATTTAATTTCGAAACCTCAGATTCATCTAGTTTGCCAAATAGTTAATAGCAGATTAAACATAATGAGATATCTAACGGGCAGATCATGGGGAGCAATTCTAAAACTATTCTTATTTTTTACAAAGTTTTAATGCGCCCGATTCTTGAGTGTGGTAAGCCTGCTTTACCTTAATGCTTGCGATTCTTTGTGCATAAAGTTTGAAACCGCCAAAATAAAGCTATAATATATTGCCTAGGACTGCTTCCTGGATCTCTAACCCTTTTCTCCCTTGCTGAAGCTGCCACACTTATAGCATTCATCATTATACCGCTGAAAGTTGTTAATTGGTTTCAATTCAAGCAAAATATACCGATGGACTGCAAAATACCAGCAACCAGCTTAATCTAAGTGAATTTAGTTCTTCTCTCTTCAGGACTATAAGAACTTCAGGAACTTCAGCGCCTATACTACTCAGCTTTAGAAGAAATTCCATTCTTTTTAAAAGTGTAGCAAGAATGAATACCAAGACCAGCCAAAAAGGATTTACCTCCGCAAGTGCAACTGCCTTTTGCCACCCTAAAGTAAATTTGTTTTTTTCCACTCTCAGCTAAATTTACTTTTTACCAGCTTCAAGTACACTTACTTTGTGTGGCCATAAAGTAGATTTTATTTTTGTCGCTCTCAAGTTAATTTATTTTTTTCACCCTCAAGTAAACTTGCATTTTGATACCCTGAAGTACATTTACTTTTGTTGCCCTGGAGTAAATTTACATTTTTGATGTCCTCAAGTAAATTTACTTTTTTTGACGTTCCAACTAACTTTGTTTTTGCCATTCTCAAGTAAATTTACTTTTTTTGACGTTCCAACTAACTTTGTGTTTGCCATTCTCAAGTAAATTTACTTTTTTGACGTTCCAACTAACTTTGTGTTTGCCATTCTCAAGTAAATTTACTTTTTTTGACGTTCCAACTAACTTTGCTTCTGCCATTCTCAAGTAAATTTACTTTTTTTGACGTTCCAACTAACTTTGTTTTTGCCATTCTCAAGTAAATTTACTTTTTTTGACGTTCCAACTAACTTTGTTTTTGCCATTCTCAAGTAAATTTACTTTTTTTGACGTTCCAACTAACTTTGTTTTTGCCATTCTCAAGTAAATTTACTTTTTTTGACGTTCCAACTAACTTTGTTTTTTGCCATTCTCAAGTAAATTTACTTTTTTTGACGTTCCAACTAACTTTGTTTTTACCATTCTCAAGTAAATTTACTTTTTTTGACGTTCCAACAAATTTGTTTTTGCCATTCTCAAGTAAATTTACTTTTTTTGACGTTCCAACTAACTTTGTTTTCCATTCTCAAGTAAATTTACTTTTTTGACGTTCCAACTAACTTTGTTTTTGCCATTCTCAAGTAAATTTACTTTTTTTGACGTTCCAACTAACTTTGTTTTTGCCATTCTCAAGTAAATTTACTTTTTTTGACGTTCCAACTAACTTTGTTTTTGCCATTCTCAAGTAAATTTACTTTTTTTGACGTTCCAACTAACTTTGTTTTTGCCATTCTCAAGTAAATTTACTTTTTTTGACGTTCCAACTAACTTTGTTTTTTGCCATTCTCAAGTAAATTTACTTTTTTTGACGTTCCAACTAACTTTGTTTTTACCATTCTCAAGTAAATTTACTTTTTTTGACGTTCCAACAAATTTGTTTTTGCCATTCTCAAGTAAATTTACTTTTTTTGACTTTCCAACTAACTTTGTTTTCCATTCTCAAGTAAATTTACTTTTTTGACGTTCCAACTAACTTTGTTTTTGCCATTCTCAAGTAAATTTACTTTTTTTGACGTTCCAACTAACTTTGTTTTTGCCATTCTCAAGTAAATTTACTTTTTTTGACGTTCCAACTAACTTTGTTTTTGCCATTCTCAAGTAAATTTACTTTTTTTGACGTTCCAACTAACTTTGTTTTTTGCCATTCTCAAGTAAATTTACTTTTTTTGACGTTCCAACTAACTTTGTTTTTGCCATTCTCAAGTAAATCAAATTTTTGTTGCCCTCAAGTAAATTAACTTTTTTTGCTACCCTCAAGTAAACTTATTTTCTGCCACTCTCAAGCAAATTTACTGTTGGCTATCCTCAGGGAAATTGGCTTTATTGCTGCTCCAAGTAAATTTATTTTTGCCACTCTCAAGTAATTTTAGATTTTGCCACCCTCAAATAAACTTTCTTTTTCGACACTTTCAAGTAAATTTAAAAAGTAATAGTAAAAGGTAAGTAAATTTACCTTTTTTGCAACCATCAAGTAAATTTATTTCTTGCCGTCCTCTGGTAAATTTACCTTTTTACCACTTCAAGTAATCATGTCTTTATTACTCTCAAGTACACTTACTTTTTTTGCTGCCATGGAGTAAATTGACTTTTTGCCGTTCGAAGTAACTTTGTTTTTGCCACCCTCAACTAAACTTACCTTTTTTTTTGCCCTAAAGAAAATTTACTATATGCAGCTCCAAGTAACCTGAATTTTGTCCTCCCCCCCACAGAAATTTTGCTTAATATTCCAATTGAATTTCCTTTTTATACAACTGAATTTATTTTTTGCCGCATCTAGTGATCTTACCATATTTTTTTAATTTTCTTCTCACATGATCTTACCATTTCTGTGGCTCTGAGTACGTTTTTCGGCTTCCACATTTCAAATAAAATGCATCTAAATCACTTGTAACGGAGTTTCAAAATCTCTATGCCATCAAAGTTTTGTAAAGACTTTTGCATTTTATGTTCATAGCACTTTTAAGTTGATATTAGAGCAAGCCCTTCCAATTTCTAACATACCGTCCTTAGAATTTTCCGCCCCAAACGACTGCTTGAAACCCTTATGCTGTTCGGCCGACCCTGCCTTGCACTGAGTACAGTATCCCCCTAACGCACGCCCCCCCCCCCCCCCCCCCCCCCCCCCCCCCCCCCCCCCACTCCCTCAAGTGTGCGGTATATAATTCAGGGTGATTCTTGAAGCCAATTTCCCAAAACTAAAATAACCATATTCAGAAAAACACATTAAAAATAAATCTCCCTATTTTTATCCTCTGGTCCTCTGGTATATAATATAAAATATAAATCTCCCTATTTTTATCTGAAAAGTTTCCCTAATATGACAGCTAGAACCATTACTATTAACTAACAGAAAAATACATATATATGTGTGTGTGTTTTTGTAAGTGCAAGGAATAAAGAAAATGCAAAGGAATATAGGTCAACCTAAATAACTGAGGCATCTATTTCTTTATCTTTTCTTAAACTATTCTTTGGTTGAAGTTTAAAATGGGTGCTGATGTTTGAATTGTGGGCCCATTGGCTCTATTTCTCATCTGATCGTCTTCTGCTAGCATTTGTGAAATGTGGGAGGAAAATCTGTTTCTGAAGAGCATTTCTTTCACGTTATATGAGAGGCGGAAAAAATAAAACCATGGGCAAGATTCCAAATTCAGAAAGAACCATTTCCTTTCCACATCTGCTGTCATTTTCTCTTTTTGTGTTATGTTTTCGAAACCAGGAATGTTTCTCGTACCATGGAATTAAGAAAAAAAGCGCTTTAATGGAAACCAATCTACGATTTAATGCGTCTGCGGAAATAAGTTTTTAGTTCTTTTTTTTTTCAGTTTTAAAGATTTTTGCTTTCAGAGCCTATCAGAAGAGTGACTTGTTTGTATGAATCATGGGCTAGGCTTCTGAACTATTTTGCCTGTGAGCGGCACCTTTTTTGCACATATTGTCAGGGTCGCGCCAACCAGAGGGTGCAAAGGGTACAGTAGCTCAAAAAGTATCCGAACACTACGGTTGATTACAAAATTCAGAAAAAATATCTGCCAACGATTTTTTTTCGAAATTAGTGATCTGGCAACCTTCGTGTCACGTGATACGAAGGTTGCCAGATCACTAATTTCTAAAAAAATCGTTGCCAGATATTTTTTCTGAATTTTGTAATCAACCGTAGTGTTCGGATACTTTTTTGAGCGACTGTACACTGCACCCAGCCGGCAACATTGATAGGGCGGCAAGAAAAAAATATCAAATATTTATATTATGTAGCTAATATCTAATTTGGATTATACAATGCAGTATGATCATTAATAATAATAATATTCATTTCTTGGTTTACCCTACATCGTAAAATTTAATTAATATAATATTAATACTACTTTTAGATGTCAGACGGAAGAAAAAGATTTTTTTCTGGGTCAGAATATAGGAAAACGAAGAGCACAGAAAGAAGGAAATGTAAAAAAAAAATACGACTCCTACTTCCAATTATTTTGCATCTACATCTTCATGTACAGACAAATCTTCAGTTGCTCGAGAAAATTTTAAAGATTCTTCTGCTTCTGCCATACATTTAACTAAAGATTCTATAGCTGCTAAAAAACGATGCCTAGAAAATTCATCTTTCACTTCTGAAAGTCTCAACAGCTCAATCGGTTCACCGGAAGAAACAGGTGACAAAAGCCTGTGCAATACAAGGGTTGGGTTGTTTCACCTCTGAGCTGCACTTTTTTGCACACCATGGGCTAAATGACCAGGTCACATGGACCCCGAAGGCTCAGAGAAGGTTGGGGGAGGGGACCCACTGGAACAGCTGTTGGGAGACAGATGGTAGCCACCCGTCAAGGCCATCCAGTGTGTTCTTTAACGTTCGGTTGTTTTACCTCTGAGCGGAACTTTTTTGCACACCATGGGCTAAATGGCTAGGTCACATGGACCCCGAAGGCTCAGAGAAGGTTGGGGGAGGGGACCCACTGGAACAGCTGTTGGGAGACAGATGGTAGCCTCCCGTCAAGGCCATCCAGTGTGTTCTTTAACGTTCGGTTGTTTTACCTCTGAGCGGAACTTTTTTGCACACCATGGGCTAAATGGCTAGGTCACATAGACCCGGAAGGCTCAGAGAAGGTTGGGGGAGGGGACCCACTGGAACAGCTGTTGGGAGACAGATGGTAGCCTCCCGTCAAGGCCATCCAGCGTGTTCTTTAACGTGCACAGGGTATGGCTCTCCCGCACACGGGGCCAAGGCTTAACGTCCCATCCGACGGACGGCGGCCTTTCCAAGCATATCGGTGTCCCCTACTGACCGTGGGCAGGGCGGGGAATTTTGCGGAGATAAATCTCAACGCTGACCCAGTTGGGACTCGACCTTGGAACTACAGATTACGAGTCTGGCGCGCTACCGACTGAGCCACCCACCCGCCCCATGCAATACAAGTATAACAACTGAAAACTCTCTTATGAATTCCATCCTTGAGCATGATTTTGATGATCCAGGAATGTGGCCTTTAAAAATAACAGATAATCTCAAAATGATTCTAATAGATGTTGGACCAAAACAAATATATAAAATTGAATTTCCAAAAGATGAAAAAAAACAGATCATTTTCAGCAGATTATTACTATAAACTATTAAGTAATAACGAAAAGATACACAGATATTGGTTATTGTATTGTAAATGCAAAAATTCAGTATATTGTTTTCCTTGTAAACTTTTTAACGATAAAATTAATGCGTTCAATGTTGCAATTGATTATTGCGATTGGAAACATTTATCGAGAACATTAGAGCGCCATGAAAAAAGTGAAGTACATGTCAAATGTTACAAGTCATGGATCGATTTAAAAAAGTCATTTATAAATAATAATACAATAGATGCGGTAAATGAACAATTAATAAAACTAGAGAAAAAAACGTTGGAAATCGGTATGAGAAAGGATTATTTATACAGTTCAGTTTTTAGCAGGACAAAATTTAGCTTTCAGAGGTAACAGTAATAAACTATTTGAAGATAGCAACGGTAATTTTTTAAAATTAATAGAAACTATAGCAAAATTCGATAATGTGGGAGGGGCGGGGTGGCTTAGTCGGTAGCGAGCCAGGCTCGTAATCTGTAGTTCCCAGGTTCGAGTCCCAGCTGGGTCAGCGTTGAGATTTATCTCCGCAAAAATTCCCCGCCCTGCCCACGGTCAGTAGGGGACACCGATGGGCTTGGAAAGGCAGCCGTCCGTCGGATGGGACGTTAAGCCGTGGCCCCGTGTGCGGGAGAGGCATATCCTGTGCCCTTTATAGAACACGCTGAATGGCCTTAACGGGAGGCTACCATCTATCTCCCAACAGCTGTTCCAGTGGGTCCTCTCCCCCAACCTTCTCTGAGCCTTCGGGGTCCATGTGACCTGGTCATTTAGCCCATGGTGTGAAAAAAGTGCCGCTCAGAGGTAAAACAACCCAACGATAATGTAATGGTAGAACATATAAGTCGAATACAAACCGATAAGAACAAAATGCCACATTATTTAGGCGAAAAAATTCAAAATGAAATAATTTCGATAATAGGAGAAAAAATAAAATCTAATATTGTTAAAATGCTAAAATTAAATAAGTATTCATCATCATCATCATCATCCTCAAGCAGCCGTGGGCTACAGAGGTCCAATCAGACCGCGCAGTTTAATTCTCCAAGCATATCTGTCCTGAGCTATATCTACTGCATCAGGCCACTGCACACCAATTCTAACAAGGTCCTGTTTGACATTGTCTGCCTACCGCATCCTAGGTCTCCCCCTCCTTCTGATGCCTCTAGGCACACTGTTCATAACCCTATTCGCCAATCTATAATTATACATACGGGCAACATGGCCAAACCAACGGAGTCTCTCTCTGCACAATATGCTGCTTAAAGGAGGTTGCAGACTACTTTGCCTAACCTCATCATTAGTTACAAAGTTAAACCACCTAATACCCAAGATACTGCGTAAGCATCTAGAATCAAAAGAATCTAGTTTCCGGGGGGCTGGGGTGGCTCAGTCGGTAGCGCGCCAGGCTCGTAATCTGTAGTTCCCAGGTTCGAGTCCCAGCGGGGTCAGCGTTGAGATTTATCTCCGCAAAATTCCCCGCTCTGCCCACGGTCAGTAGGGGACACCGATGGGCTGGGAAAGACCGCCGTCCGTCGGATGGGACGTTAAGCCGTGGCCCCGTGTGCGGAAGAGCCATACCCTGTGCACGTTAAAGAACACGCTGGATGGCCTTGACGGGAGGCTACCATCTGTCTCCCAACAGCTCTTCCAGTGGGTCCCCTCCCCCAAACTTCTCTGAGCCTTCGGGGTCCATGTGACCTGGCCATTTAGCCCATGGTGTGCAAAAGAGTGCCGCTCAGAGGTAAAACAACCCAACCCAGTAGTGTCAGATGGACACATTTTCAAATTCATTTACCTACAAAATCAAAAGTGTTTATTTTATTACGAAATCACTTTGTGTAATTTATCCCCTTTGTTTTATCTCCCAAATTATCTTACCAAAGTTTTCTAAATGAAAATTGTTTTTTTTTAACTAATTTCGAAAAAAGAACATAATAATCCAGATGTGTCCGTTGGACACTGTCTAAGATTATACAAGTTCGCAGGTTTGAACCTGTTAAAACTTGCAAGTAATGTGATTTATGCGTAAGCCGTTGTTGTTTTCCTTCATTTTATCAGTACTTATTCACATTAGCTATCACTAAATAATTATAATAATCCGATTATTGAATATGCGGGTAAAGATGGAACTAAGTGGAAAGCAGAACCGGAAAAAGCAAGAACTCCACTGCATAATGGGGCGGGGGTGGCTCAGTCGGTAGCGCGCCAGGCTCGTAATCTGTAGTTCCCAGGTTCGAGTCCCAGCTGGGTCAGCGTTGAGATTTATCTCCGCAAAATTCCCCGCCCTGCCCACGGTCAGTAGGGGACACCGATGGGCTTGGAAAGGCCACCGTCCGTCGGATGGGACGTTAAGCCGTGGCCCCATGTGCGGGAGAGATTACCCTATGCACGTTAAAGAACACGCTGGATGGCCTTGACGGGAGGCTACCATCTGTCTCCCAACAGCTGTTCCAATGGGTCCCCTCCCCCAACCTTCTCTGAGCCTTCGGGGTCCATGTGACCTGGCCATTTAGCCCATGGTGTGCAAAAAAGTGCCGCTCAGAGGTAAAACAATCCAATCCACGGCATATTATAATCACTGGCGGTATTCATAAGTTTGTTCTCCTGCTAGGGAAAGTAATTCATGACACTATCGAGAATTTCCATTTATTTTTCGACCGAAACACACTGGAACTTATTACAAAGCATACCGGTTCCGAAGCTAAGAGAGTGTTGCAAAATAAATGGAAACCAATGGTTACGATTGAGTTACAAGCATTTGTAGGTCTACTATTGGCTATTGGTGTCCATAAACAGAGCGATGTGGATTTTGGAGAGTACAGTCGCTCAAAAAAGTATCCGAACGCTATGGTTGATTACAGAATTCAGAAAAAATATCTGGCAACGATTTTTTTAGAAATTAGTGATCTGGCAATCTTCGTATCACGTGATTACAGAATTCAGGAAAAATATCTGGAGCGTGTACAGCAACTGTACACGCTCCAGTTACCGTTCACAGCAAACAGGAGAGTGTGCAGTTACTGCACACGCTCCAGTTTGCTGTGAACGGTAACTGCACACGCTCAACATTTCCGTGAGTGAGCCCACACGATCTGGTATCAGAATAATATGACCACCTACAGTCGCTCATAAAAGTATCCGAACACTATGGTTGATTATAGGATTCAGAAAAAATATCTGGCAACGATTTTTTTAGAAATTAGTTATCTGGCAATCTTCGTATCACGTGATTACAGAATTCAGGAAAAATATCTGGAGCGTGTACAGCAACTGTACACGCTCCCGTTGCCGTTCACAGCAAACTAGACTGTGTGCAGTTACTGCACACGCTCCAGTTTGCTGTGAACTGTAACTGCACACGCTCAACATTTCCGTGAGTGAGCCCACACGATCTAGTATCAAAATAATATGACCACCTACAGTCGCACACAAAAGTATCCGAACACTATGGTTGATTATAGGATTCAGAAAAAATATCTGGCAACGATTTTTTTAGAAATTATTTATCTGGTAATCTTCGTGTCACGTGACACGAAGGTTGCCAGATCACTAATTTCTAAAAAAAATCGTTGCCAGATATTTTTTCTGAATTCTGTAATCAACCGTAGCGTTCGGATACTTTTTTTGAGCGACTGTACTGGGATCCGATATTTGGTAATCCAATATTCCGTGCTACTATGGGAAAAAATAGATTTGCGGCTATCCAACGTTTTTTAAGATTTGATGATAAAATGATCAGAACACTCAGAAAGTCAAAAGGTAAACTAGCACCTATCAGGGAATTGTGGGAGGATATAAATCGCAAGTTACATAAGTTTTAACTAAATAAAATAAAATAAATACCCCCTCAAGCAGCTGCTTGCCACAGAGGTCTGACAGGAGCCTGTCAGTTTATATACGAGGAGAAAATCTTACGATCGACGAGCAACTGATTCATTTTCGAGAACGGGTATCTTTAAAGCAATACTTGCCAAGTAAACCTTACAAGTACGGTATGAAGATATGGTGGATTTGCGAGGAGACGAGTTATCCTCTGTCTGGGTTGTTTTACTTCTGAGCGGCACTTTTTTGCACACCATGGGCTAAATGACCAGGTCACATGGACCCCAAAGGCTCAGAGAAGGTTGGGGGAGGGGACCCACTGGAACAGCTGTTGGGAGACAGATGGTTGCCTCCCGTCAAGGCCATCCAGCGTGTTCTTTAACGTTGGGTTGTTTTACCTCTGAGCGGCACTTTTTTGCACACCATGGGCTAAATGACCAGGTCACATGGACCCCAAAGGCTCAGAGAAGGTTGGGGGAGGGGGACCCACTGGAACAGCTGTTGGGAGACAGATGGTTGCCTCCCGTCAAGGCCATCCAGCGTGTTCTTTAACGTTGGGTTGTTTTACCTCTGAGTGGCACTTTTTTGCACACCATGGGCTAAATGACCAGGTCACATGGACCCCAAAGGCTCAGAGAAGGTTGGGGGAGGGGGACCCACTGGAACAGCTGTTGGGAGACAGATGGTTGCCTCCCGTCAAGGCCATCCAGCGTGTTCTTTAACGTTGGGTTGTTTTACCTCTGAGTGGCACTTTTTTGCACACCATGGGCTAAATGACCAGGTCACATGGACCCCAAAGGCTCAGAGAAGGTTGGGGGAGGGGGACCCACTGGAACAGCTGTTGGGAGACAGATGGTTGCCTCCCGTCAAGGCCATCCAGCGTGTTCTTTAACGTTGGGTTGTTTTACCTCTGAGTGGCACTTTTTTGCACACCATGGGCTAAATGACCAGGTCACATGGACCCCAAAGGCTCAGAGAAGGTTGGGGGAGGGGACCCACTGGAACAGCTGTTGGGAGACAGATGGTTGCCTCCCGTCAAGGCCATCCAGCGTGTTATTTAACGTTGGGTTGTTTTACCTCTGAGCGGCACTTTTTTGCACACCATGGGCTAAATGGCCTGGTCACATGGACCCCGAAGGCTCAGAGAAGGTTGGGGGAGGGGACCCATTGGAACAGCTGTTGGGAGACAGATAGTAGCCTCCTGTCAAGGCCATCCAGCGTGTTCTTTAACGTGCACAGGGTATGTCTCTCCCGCACACGGGACCACGGCTTAACGTCCCATCCGACGGACGGCGGCTTTTCCAAGCCCATCGGTGTCCCCTACTGACCGTAGGACAGCGATGGGCCTGGCCATTTAGCCCATGGTGTGGCCATTTATAAAATCTGAAGCAGGGCGGGGAATTTTGCGGAGATAAAGAAATCACTTTGAGAGAAAAGACAGTTATAATATTAAAAATTAATATTTATGACGTGTATAATATAATAACAAAAAATTTATATCACGTTGTTTATTTCATTTTAATATAATGTTGAGGATTTTCAATGATGTGTCTGTTGGAAATTATTGGTCAGTACGGTACAAAAGCATACTGGGTTGTTAAGGGTTAAACTAGTTGTAAAGATCCGCGTGAAATAGCAATTTTTTTTCCTTAATTCAGGAAACGTATATTTTTTTTCTAAATCAGCCTATCGTTGGAAAATTTTAAAAGGAGATTGCCCAAGTGTTATTGTTAAAAAAGTTTGTGATACGAGATGGTGAAGCCGCATGGACGCTGTAAAAGCTTTAAGGTATAATTTAGAAAAATATACGATGCTTTATACATTTTATATCGAGATAAATCAAGAGATAGCGACACAAGGAACGAAGCTGAATCATTATTATTAAAAATTAAATCTTTCAAATTCATATGTTCTCTTCATATGTTCTCTATATGTTATATGGCACCAAATATTTATCGAAAATTAATGTCATAAGTAATTTGGGGCGAGGGTGGCTCAGTCGGTAGCGCGCCAGGCTCGTAATCTGCAGTTCCCAGGTTCGAGTCCCAGATGGGTCAGCGTTGAAATTTATCTCCGCAAAATTCCCTGCCCTGCCCACGGTCAGTAGGGGACACCGATGGGCTTGGAAAGGTCGCCACCCGTCGGATGGGACGTTAAGCCGTGGTGCTGTGTACAGGAGAGCCATACCCTGTGCACGTTAAAGAACACGCTGGATGGCCTTGACGGGAGGCTACCATCTGTCTCCCAACAGCTATTCCAGTGGGTCCCCTCCGCCAACCTTCTCTGAACCTTTGGGGTCCCTGTGACCTGGTCATTTAGCCCATGGTGTGCAAAAAAAGTGCCGCTCAGAGGTAAAACAACCCAACCCATAAGTAATTTGATGCAAAAACCGGACGTAATTATGTCTACGGTAATGAAAATGTTGATAGACCTAAAATATTATTTAAAGGATTGTAGAACAGATGATGCATTCAAAAATATGTTAGTGGAAGCAACCGAAATTGCAAATACAGCGGATTGTGATCCAATTTTTCCTTGTATGCCAGTAGTCAGACCTCGGAAAACGAAACGATTTTTCTCGTATGAATGTGAAGATGAAATTGAATGGCAAGAACAAAATTTCAAAGTCAATTTTTATGTAGTTATAATTGATATAACTATTTCAAAACTTGATGAAAGATTTACATTATTGAAAAAACATAATGATGTTTTTGAATTTTTAAATGACATTTATTTATTAAAACCAATGGAGAAAAAGGAAAATTTAAAATATTGTAAAGAGTTGGAGATAAAATTTGACAGATGGTAAAGATTCTAGCCGTCCCTTGGCCGAGTGGTTAGCACGCTTGGCTACTTATTTAACGGAACCTGGGTTCGAGCCCCGGGTAAGGCATGGATATGTGTGTCGTTTTTCTGCTGAGGTCCTGCCATCCTCTCAGACCTTCTGCTATGGCATATAAACTGACAGGCTCCTGTCAGACCTCTGTGGCAAGCAGCTGCTTGAGGGGGTGTTTATTTTTTTTATTTATACAGATTCTGATATAAACTCCTTGGAATTATGCGAGGAAATAGAAAATATTTTTATCTATCTTAATCCGAATATGAACGCATTTTCGGTACTTGAGTATATATTTTCTAATGATCTTCTTAGTGTTTTCCCCAATTTGTCAATAGCACTAATAATTTATTTAACTATACCTGTGACTGTTGCAACAGGCAAAAAATCCTTTTCAAGGCTGAAAATTATAAAAAAAAATCATCTCCGCAGTTCAATGACAGAGGAGAGTTGGGTTGTTTTACCTCTGAGCGGCACTTTTTTGCACACCGTGGGCTAAATGGCCAGGTCAAATGGACCCCGAAGGCTCAGAGAAGGTTGGGGACCCACTGGAACAGCTGTTGGGAGACAGATGGTAGCCTCCCGTCAAGGCCATCCAGCGTGTTCTTTAACGTCCACATGGTATGGCTCTCCCACACACGGGCCACGGCTTAACATCCCATCCGACGGACGGCGGCCTTTCCAAGCCGATCGGTGTCCCCTACTGACCGTGGTCAGGGCGGGGAATTTTGCGGAGATAAATCTCAACGCTGACCCAGCTGGGACTCGAACCTGGGAACTACAGATTATGAGCCTGGCGCGCTACCGACTGAGTCACCCCCGCCCCACACAGGATAGACTCAACAAATGTTATTAGCATAGAACATCAAATTGCTACTAATTTAGATATGGAGGATATAATAAATGATTTTGCTACAAAAAAAAATCACGTCAAGTAAATTTTACATAAAGGCATGTGCACTTAATCTTTGTTTATATTAAGAAATAATTGTTGTTCTTTTTTATTTGTTTTTGAAAAAATGTTAAAAATAATTATACGAAACTATGTATTCTGTGTTTTTAATAAATAAGACATGTAACTTTTGGTTTGCATAAATTGTTATTTTATTAATTGTAGTAAATGCTTCATGCAATTTCTTTTAGTTATTTTTTTAAGGGCGGGCCGATAAATGTTTACACCAGGGCGGCAAATACCCTTGGAGCGCCCCTGCATATTAGGCACAATGGCCAGGTCACAAGGATCCCGAGGGCTCAGAGGTTGGGAGAGGGGACCCACTGAACAGCTGTTAGGAGACAGATGGTAGCCTCCCGTCAAAGCCAGCCAGAGTGTTCTTTAATGTTCACAAAGTATGGCTCTCGCTTACATAGACCACAGCTTAACGTCCTATCCAACGGACGTCGGTCTTTCCAAGCTTATCTCTGTCCCCTAGTGACCGAGTGCAGGTGGGGAGTTTTGCGGAGATAAATCTCAACGCTGGCTCTTTCCTTAAGGGATGTTTTTAGCTCACGGAGGGTTCTTGGAGGTGGACAGTGTCTGGCAGTTCACCCTAGAAAGCCCCAAGCATATTCTATTGTATTTAGGTTAGGGAACCTGTCTGGGCACTCCATTCTCCTGATACCCTCACTTTCTAAAAGGGGCGGGGGTGGCTTAGTCAGTAGCGCGCCAAGCTCGTAATCTGTAGTTCCCAGGTTCGAGTCCCAGCTGGGTCAGCGTTGAGATTTTTCTCCGCAAAATTCCCCGCCCTGCCCACGGTCAATAGGGGACACCGATGGGCTTGGAAAGGCCACCGTCCGTCGGATGGGACGTTAAGCGGTGGCCCCGTGTGCGGGAGAGCCATACCCTGTGCACGTTAAAGAACACGCTGGATGGCCTTGACGGGAGGCTACCATCTGTCTCCCAACAGCTGTTCCAGTGGATCCCCTCCCCCAACCTTCTCTGAGCCTTCGGGGTCCATGTGACCTGGCCATTTATCCCATGGTGTGCAAAAAAGTGCCGCTCAGAGGTAAAACAACCCAACCCAACCCACTTTCTAAAAAATCGACAATCAACTGAACCCCAAAGATCACTGGCGTTGTCATCCATAAAAATGAAATTGGGCCGATTTACTTGCAAAACACCTCACTTACGGCTCTCAGATCTCATTTCTGTATCGTTGTATAGTCACGGTTCCACCCTTGAAGATATAAAGATGTTTACGTCGATTCGTATAATAATTCCACCAACTCAAAAACTGTCTGTTTCCAATACGTTGGAGGGATGACATCGTGCCCCACATTCTCTCAAGATATAGCAACGTCTAAGGTGGGGTTGCTTTACCACTGAGCTGCACATTTTTGCACACAATGGGCTATGTGGCCAAATCACAATGACCCCGAATACTCAGAGACGTTTGGGGAGAGGTCCCACTGTTAAAAGAAAGATGGTATCCTCCTGTCTAGGCCATCCAGCGTATTCTTTAATGTGCATGTAATATGGCTCTCTCGCATACAAGACTAAAACTTTACGTCCCATCTGGGGGACGGGGGTGGCTCAGTCGGTAGCGCGCCAGGCTCGTAATCTGTAGTTCCCAGGTTCGAGTCCCAGCTGGGTCAGCGTTGAGATTTATCTCCGCAAAATTCCACGCCCTGCCCACGGTCAGTAGGGGACACCGATGGGCTTGGAAAGGCCGCCGTCCGTCGGATGGGACGTTAAGCCGTGGCCCCGTGTGCGGGAGAGCCATACCCTGTGCACGTTAAAGAACACGCTGGATGGCCTTGACGGGAGGTTACCATCTGTCTCCCAACAGCTGTTCCAGTGGGTCCCCTCCCCCAACCTTCTCTGAGCCTTCGGGGTCCATGTGACCTGGCCATTTAGCCCATGGTGTGCAAAAAAGTGCCGCTCAGAGGTAAAACAACCAACCAACCAACCAACGTCCCATCTGACGAACGGTGGTCTTTCCAAGCCCATCGGTGTCAACTACTCACTGAGGGCAGGGCGGGGAGTTTTGCGGCGATAAATCTCAATATTGGCCCAGCTGGGATTCGAACCTGGGAACTGCAGATTGCGGCCATCTTCACCCCAACACCACCTAGAGTCACTGTTCAAGGTGCATCTTGAATCACCTGAGAACAGAACTTGACTCCATTCATCTTTGCTCATTTGAGGTGTTCTCTGTCTCATGTGACAAGAGGAATAAAAATGACGACTTTCCTGACTTAAAGTCCTCTCCATTTAAGCCTTCGTGAGACTAAATAGTTAGGAATGCTTAGAGAGGAAGATTATCTTGATATAATATTATTTTGATACTAGATCGTGTGGCCTCACTCACGGAAATATTGAGCGTGTGCAGTAACTGCACACGCTCCAGTTTGGTGTGAACGGTAACTGGAGCGTGTACAGTTGCTGTACACGCTCCAGATATTTTTCCTGAATTCTGTAATCACGTGACACGAAGGTTGCCAAATCACTAATTTCTAAAAAAATCGTTGCCAGATATTTTTTCTGAATTCTGTAATCAACCATAGTGTTCGGATACTTTTTTCAGCGACTGTAGGTGGTCATATTATTTTGATACTAGATCGTGTGGGCTCACTCACGGAAATATTGAGCGTGTGCAGTAACTGCACACGCTCCAGTTTGGTGTGAACGGTAACTGGAACGTGTACAGTTGCTGTACACGCTCCAGATATTTTTCCTGAATTCTGTAATCACGTGACACGAAGGTTGCCAGATCACTAATTTCTAAAAAAAATCGTTGCCAGATATTTTTTCTGAATTCTGTAATCAACCCTAGTGTTCGTATACTTTTTTGAGCGACTGTACCAGCTCAACAGACACAGAACTCGTGCACTGGAAGAAGCCTTAAGATGGACAACGAATATAAATCGTGACAATCCCGGTGCACCGCAGTACTGTGACTGCATATCACCATAAGGGAGTTGTCACTGAAACCACTATAAACTGAAAAGGTACCTGTCCTTTTAAGCTTGCTTTAACACTTGCCTATCTACAGCGGGTTGTTGGGTTGTTTTACCTCTGAGCGGCACTTTTTTGCACACCATGGGCTAAATGGCCAGGTCACATGGACCCCGAATGCTCAGAGAAGGTTGGGGGAGGGGACCCACTGGAACAGCTGTTGGGAGACAGATGGTAGCCTCCCGTCAAGGCCATCCAGCGTGTTCTTTAACGTGCACAGGGTATGGCTCTCCCGCACACGGGGCACGGCTTAACGTCCCTTTCGACGGATGGCGGCCTTTCCAAGCCCATCGGTGTCCCTTACTGAACGTGGGCAGGGCGGGGAATTTTGCGGAGATAAATCTCAACGCTGACCCAGCTGGGACTCGAACCTGGGAACTACAGATTACGAGACTGGCGCGCTACCGACTGAGCCACCCCGCCCCACCTACAGCGGGAGAAGACCTTTTGTGAATAGAGAAGCACTGCTTGGGATTTTATAGCCTGCTTGAAGATATAATCATTGAGGTGCAGTGAGAGTGGGATCTTTTGAAATTTTGTGAAGTGCCTATGAATATGCCCAACACTCACTGAATTTAGTCCAGATAATTGCCAACATATAAAATAAAAGATGTTATGATTTGAATTTTGAGCCAGAAAAATAAATAGAAGTCCTAACTTTTTGAGTTCTCTGCTGCAGAGGCTCCTAGGTACTTCCATCGATAAGCCACGCCTAATCGGGACTCCAGTCCTTTCAGCATGACCTTCAACTTCATCCTCTCCATCGAGCCGGGCACCCACAGCCCGCTCGCCGTCTCGGCCGTAACCGTGCCGAGGCCGCTTCGGGGACACCTGGCCAGTAACCCGACGAACCCAGCCGGCGGCCCTCCCACAACCCCGACAAAGCCGTTAGCCTACCGGGGCTTACATCACTGCAACACCGGACCCCACCTCGCAGAGGAACCCAAGTTCCTCCACTGCAAAAGCTATATATTGCCAAATCTAATTCCGTGGGACACTTAGTTTGGCTGTTCCATCGATAAGTCCGCTGGCCAGGGTAGCTACTCCCGGTCGCGAGCCTCCAACTTCTACCTCTCCATTGTGAACGGGCCGAAGCCCCCCAGTGAACATCCGTCCACCTCGATATCACTGAGACCACATCGAAGAGCCCACGGACGAGTACAAAGAGGTGCACAACTTAATCTGCGGTACTCCCGATGAGCCAACAGAAGACAGGGTTCCCCAAGCCTCGTTCGTGGCCTTCAGATCAACCCCTCAACCGTGGCTGCAACCCCCAGCTTGGCTGGGGACAAGTCAATAAGCCGACAGGACCAGCCCACTCCAAACCAATCCGCCAGCCCTCAACAGGCCCCCCTCCACCGGGGCCACCAGACTTCAGACCTCCAGAGTGCCAGTGATCCGAGCCCAACTTCTCAGAGACACCGTGAGACCCCCCCACACACACACACCACCACCACCACCACCACCACCCTCGTCAAGGAGGTCCCACTCCGGGGAGGCCTTAAGATGGGCAGAAAAGGAAAGAACTAAAAGAATTGTGTTTATCCCAGAGCGTAAAGCAGTGCTTCTTTCCATGAAAATAGAACCTTACAAATGCTACCACCAGAATATAGTAGAAGACATTCTTCAACTCTACAACTGTCAAAAAAAAAATAATAAAACATCTTTTCAGTGGGTGCCTAGTCGCATAGGACTCGGTGGAAATGAGATTGCTGACAAACTAACTAAAGAAATCAATAATGCTACTCCCATGATCCAAAACTCTCACAATATCAACAAATTCAAGGTAATCATCAATTCGCAATGAGGGGCGGGGGTGGCTCAGTCGGTAGCGCGCCAGGCTCGTAATCTGTAGTTCCCAGGTTCGAGTCCCAGCTGGATCAGCGTTGAGATTTATCTCCGCAAAATTCCCCGCCCTGCCCACGGTCAGTAGGGGACACCGATGGGCTTGGAAAGGCCGTCGCCCGTCGGATGGGACGTTAAGCCGTGGCCCCGTGTGCGGGAGAGCCATACCCTTTGCACGTTAAAGAACATGCTGGATGGCCTTGACGGGAGGCTACCATTTGTCTCCCAACAGCTGTTCCAGTGGGTCCCCTCCCCCAACCTTCTCTTAGCCTTCGGGGGTCCTTGTTACCTGGCCATTTAGCCAATGGTGTGCAAAAAAGTGCCGCTCAGAGGTAAAACAACCCAACTCAATTCGCAACCATTGGTCGTCTTCAAGACATTTTCACAGAACAAACTTCATTGGCGCCCAATCATAGAAGAATAGTGTCCAAAAATATCTCTAAAACAAACTCTTGCCTCAAAAACAGAAAAGACCAAGTCAAAATCACTCGGTTAAGATCAGGCTATACACGATTAAATGATAAAATGCATCTAATGATAAAAACGGAGACCAGCAAATGCAAAAATTGTAATGTAAATGAAACCGTGCCACATGTTATCCTCAAATGTCCGGCCTACTCTATACTTAGAAATATTCTCTTTGATGAAATGAGAAAATTGGGAGTGCAAGAATTCTCACTTGAAAGTATTCGTTCCCCTAATAACCACAAAAATAAAATATACCTTCTAATCATCGAGTTTCTAAAAGACACCACATTATGCAAACAGAATACAGAAGGAGAGGAAACGGCAGTTGTTTTTTGCAAGTTTTGGCACAAAGGCTCATTAATCATTAACTTTGATTGCAGAACCACCATGGAATTGCCCACCCCAACCGCCAACAAAGGATTTGGGTTGGGTTGTTTCACCTCTGAGCAGCACTTTTTTGCACACCATGGGCTAAATGGCCAGGTCACATGGACCCCGAAGGATCAGAGAAGGTTGGGGGAGAGGACCCACTGGAACAGCTGGTGGAAGACAGATGGTAGTCTCCCGTCAAGGCCATCCAGCGTGTTCTTTAACGTGCACAGGGTATGAATCTCCAGCACACGGGGCCACGGCTTACCGTCCCATCCGACGGACGGCGGCCTTTCCAAGCCCATCGGTGTCCCCTACTGACCGTGGGCAGGGCGGGGAATTTTGCGGAGATAAATCTCAACGCTGACCCAGCTGGGACTCAAAATGTCGATTACGAGCCTGGCGCGCTACCGACTGAGCCACTCTCGCCCCACCAACAAAGGAAGCTACGACATAACAACATCACCTGGATGATCAACTAGAATAGAACTTTCCCCCCGAATTATGATAGAATATAGATCTGTCACCTCAACCCGGGAAGAGGAGATCCCCAGACGGCTTTTTCTTTTGTCTCTATCACAACGCCATCAACTACAAAAATCAAAAATTTATTCCTTAATTTCTACAGACTTTCCCTATCCCATTTTTCTCTCTGTAAGATACCAACTTTAAATCTTTGAACGTTTGTAACGTAGAATTGACAGAAGCTTCTCAAGATACGAGAGGATGATGAAGATGATGGATCTTGCATCCTTAGAGAAGGAATTTCTATTCCGCTCATCGCATAAGGTCCCAGCTGGGTCAGCGTTGAGATTTATCTCCGCAAATTCCCCGCCCTGCCCACGGTCAGTAGGCTCCAACACCGATGGGCTTGGAAAAGCCGCCGTCCGTCTGATGGGACGTTAAGCCATGAGTCCATGTGTGAGAGAGCCATACCCTGTGCACGTTAAAGAACACGCTGGATGGCCTTGACGGGAGGCTACCATCTGTCTCCCAACAGCTGTTCCAGTGGGTCCCCTCCTCCAACCTTCTTTGAGCCTTCGGGGTACTTGTGACCTGGCCATTTAGCCCATGGTGTGCAAAAAAGTGCCGCGCAGAGACAACTTTTGACAGTTGTAGAGCATTGACGTCTGCATAGTCTAGTGCTAACAAAACAACAACAACCCATCTCATAAGGTATTAAGTCTGCTTGATTCGACATCTTTCACGACTTTGCTGTACTCTTTAGAGGCTTTTCTGTAGCTTGTTTTGTTAGCACTAGAGAATGGTCGCGATATTTCCTCCATGCATTAAGTTCAATTCTTGCTTGTGTTTTGATAAAACTGTTGCATTTTGCTCTATTCTTTTGAAGTGGAACCGATGATATGCAAGATAGCACGGTTCAGTGGTATTCACTAATAATATCATCATAGTTGGAGGATGAACAACTGGTGAACATATTATGGGTTGGGTTGTTTTACCTCTGATTGGCACTTTTTTGCACACCATGGGCTAAATGGCCAGGTCACATGGACCCCGAAGGCTCAGAGAAGGTTGGGGGAGGGGACCCACTGGGACAGCTGTTGGGAGACAGATGGTAGCCTCCCGTCAAGGCCATCCAGCGTGTTCTTTAACGTTGGGTTGTTTTACCTCTGAGCGGCACTTTTTGCACACCATGGGCTAAATGGCCAGGTCACATGGACCCCGAAGGCTCAGAGAAGGTTGGGGGAGGGGACCCATTGGAACAGCTATTGGGAGACAGATGGTAGCCTCCCGTCAAGGCCATCCAGCGTGTTCTTTAACGTTGGGTTGTTTTACCTCTGAGGGCACTTTTTTGCACACCATGGGCTAAATGGCCAGGTCACATGGACCCCGAAGGCTCAGAGAAGGTTGGGGGAGGGGACCCACTGGAACAGCTGTTGGGAGACAGATGGTAGCCTCCCGTCAAGGCCATCCAGCGTGTTCTTTAACGTGCACAGGGTATGGCTTTCCCACACACGGGGCCACGGCTTAACGTCCCATCCGATGGACGGAGTCCTTTCCAAGCCCATCGGTGTCCCCTACTGACCGTGGGCAGGGCAGGGAATTTTGCGGAGATAAATCTCAACGCTGACCCAGCTGGGACTCGAACCTGGGAACTACAGATTACGAGCCTGGCGCGGTACCGACTGAGCCACCCCCGCCCCGAACATATTATGGATGACAGCTGAAAGCGTTTCGTAGTCCGCTGCCTGGAAGTTGCGTCTAGCAGGTGCAGGTGGAATCTGCTTTGCAGTATTGATGTTCATATTGCAATATATCGGGATATGTGATGGATATTTGCGAGAGATCATTGCGAGAGATTTGCGAGAGATCTTGCCTCTAGAAGATCCTAGAGAGAGACTCATCCTAGAGAGACTTGGACGAAGGACCAGTCTCTCTCATCCTAGAGAGAGACTGGTCCTTCGTCCAAGGACCAGTCTCTCTCTAGGATGGTCCAGAAAAGCCAACCACAGCTGGGCAACACACTCAGTGCTTCCCACACTATCAATCATGGACCAACCTAGAGAGAGACTGGTCCTTGGACGAAGTGAATGGTAGCAAGAGTCCAACAGCATCCTCCCTGACAACCTCTCGGTTTCTGCAAACGGAGGTTCACATCCGATAATCTTATCATTTCATCTCTGCTGCTGACCGTTGCTGACCATGTTTGAAGAACAAACCACCGTCGCTGTCTTCTCCGACATCCAGAAGGCATTCGATTCCTTTTCTCACTCAGATATTCTCTGCAGATTCCATGATCTCATTCTCAGAGGAAATATCATGCACTGGATCATGTCGTACCTCTCCAACAGGACGGTTCGTGTCAAGCTGGGCAACACACTCAGTGCTTCCCACACTATCAATCATGGACAACTGTGGCCACAGATCGTTTCTTCTTGAGCTGAGAACAGATGGGATACCTCAAGAGGGTGTCCTCAGCCCGATCTTCTGAACATCTTACTGTCAGGCCTACCCTCTCGACTCGGAAGAGAGTGGGTATTTCCATCTATGCGGACGACATCTGCATCTGGTTGCCTAGCCAGGACCCTTCCTATTCTCAACTCAAGATGAAACGATCTGTAGCCACAGTCGTCAAGTTCTTCGACATCCTGATCCTCACACTTTCCAGCGATATGACTGTGGCCATGGTTCTCACGAACAGACAACTTTTATCCTCCTTCCCTGACATCATGCTTGGACCTGACCACATCAAGGTCGTCAAGCAGCACACGTTCCTAGGTGTCATCCTTGACAACAGGCTGACTTGAGAACTTCACATCTAGCATCTTAACACAGTTGCCACTGCGCAGAGAAATATATTGTTTTTCCTTGCTGGTACCCACTGGAAAAGCTCCTGCAAGTCTCTCCTGGTCTTGTACCGACATTTGATCCTCTCCTGCATCAACTAGAGTGGTCACCTTCTGAGCAATGCTTCTGCTTCTCTCCTGAGCAAGCTCGCCACTATTCACACTATATCCTTTTGCCTCTGTTTCAGAGTTGGGTTGGGTTGGGTTGTTTTACTTCTGAGCGGCACTTTTTTGCACACCATGGGCTAAATGGCCAGGTCTCATGGACCCCGAAGGCTCAGAGAAGGTTGGGGGAGGGGACCCACTGGAACAGCTGTTGGGAGACAGATGGTAGCCTCCCGTCAAGGCCATCCAGCGTGTTCTTTAACGTGCACAGGGTATGGTTCTCCCGCACACGGGGCCACGGCTTAACGTCCCATCCGACGGACGGCGGCCTTTCCAAGTCCATCGGTGTCCCCTACTGACCGTGGGCAGGGCGGGGAATTTTGCGGAGATAAATCTCAACGCTGACCCAGCTGGGACTCGACCCTGGGAACTACAGATTACGAGCCTGGCTCGCTACCGACTAAGCCACCCCCGCCCCTCTCTGTTTCAGACACTACCCTAACACACCTAATGCGTCTATCATCGCAGAGGCTGATGACATGCCTTTCCGACTGCTTCGGAAGAGAGATTTACTGTGTCATCTTTCGAGGCTCCATACCCTATATTTCAATCACAAACTACTTAGGAAGCTACAAGACAGACCAGACTCTGCCATCACGTGTCTACCACTGACTTCTACAGCCGAGTCCTCCCTGCGAGCTCCTCTGCTGGCAATATGCTCTTTCCTGATTTTCCACCCTCGAGGAACAGTAATCTTAAGATCAACATCTACATCCCCTCAGTAAGCCGAAAGAGCGGATCTCGTGGCTGTCAGACTCCTCTCCACTTCCTATGTCACTGCACGATAAAAGAGGTGTACTGAGGTCTACACAGACAGATCTGTTAACTGGAAGGACCGGGAAAGACGGTGTGCTGCCTCTGATTTTGCCATCCCCAATACTGGCATCTTCACAGGATTTCGTCTACTACATCTCACTTCCACCACCAGTGCTGAGCTTCACGCTATCCTTGAACTTTCATCCACAGCCTGTAATGACACAGCAGTGTAAGCAGTGTAATCCACAGCAGTGTAAGCAGTGTAATCCACAGCAGTGTAATCCACAGCAGTGTAATCCACAGCCTTGAACTTTCATCCACAGCCTCAGGAGCGGCACCTTTGTCATCCTCTGCAACCTCAGGTCAGCCTTGCAAGCGCCCCAGAAGAGAGACAGCAAGAGTTTCAACCCCTTCCTTATTCAGAAGACCATAGAGACATGCTCCAAGTTCATTTCTGCCAGTATCACGATCCACTTACAATGGATACCCTCCCATGTTGCGATACCTGGCAACGAGCTTGTTGATTGGACCGCTGCAAGAGCACTAGAGAGTCAGTTGGGTTGGGTTGTTTTACCGGCACTTTTTTGCACACCATGGGCTAAATGGCCAGGTCACATGGACCCCGAAGGCTCAGAGAAGTTTGGGGGAGGGGACCCACTGGAACAGCTGTTGGGAGACAGATGGTTGCCTCCCGTCAAGGCCATCCAACGTATTCTTTAAGGTGCACAGGGAATGGCTCTGTCACACACGGGACCACGGCCTAACGTCCCATCCGACGGACGGCGGCCTTTCCAAGCCCATCGGTGTCCCTTACTGACCGTGGGCAGGGCGGGGAATTTTGCGGAAATAAATCTCAACGCTGACCCAGCTGGGACTCGAACCTGGGAACTACAGATTACGAGAATGGTGCGCTACCGACTGAGCCACCCCCGCCCCACTAGAGAGTCAGAGGTATGTTACTAATTTCCCTCTTTCTCTCAGTGACTGCAAAATTTTTTTGTCTCGGAACTGATAAGCCTATATCGTCTTGCCCATTGGCAGAGGAACTCCAGTTGTTTCTTATTTAGGTACCTGGTAGATCCCTCACTCACTGTTCCTAACCTTGGTAACCTCAACCAATATGAGACCTTCGTACATCGTCTCTGAGTTGGAGTCATCTACAGAAATGCTATTCTTCACACTCTCCGTCCCACGTTCGACTACCAGCTGGATCAGCGTCGAGATTTATCTCCGCAAAATTCCACGCCCTGCCCATGGTCAGTAGGGGACACCGATGGGCTTGGAAAGACTGCCGTCCATCGGGTGGGACGATACGCCGTGACTCCGTATGCGAGAGAGCTATACCATGGGCACCTTAAAAAACATGCTGAATGGCCTTGACGGGAGATTACCATCTGTCTCCCAACAGCTGTTCCAGTGGGTCCCCTCCCTCAACCTTCTGTGAGCCTTCTTGGTCAATGTGACCCTGGCCATTTAGCCCATGGCGTGCAAAAAAGTGCCGCTCAGAGGAAAAACAACCCAAACCACACTCTCCGCAGGATCTACAGTCCTAATTGTAGCACACATCTGAGACTGTCTGTATCCCATATTCTATTTAATTGCTCCCTCTTCAAGACTGAAAGAGAAGTTTTGTTTCGGGAGCTGCATGCTTATCGGAACCATTGGATTTCTCTATTGCCCCCTTCTTGGCACTCACCAGAACAAGAAGCTGCTGTGAACGCGCATCCGACTAATCACTGCTTTCTTTCACGACATCGGCCTTTTCTGCAAAGTTTAATGTCTTTTACTTTGTCTCTACTTTTTTCCCTATTATTTTTTTCTACTGACCTACGTGATTTAGCAGAGATGTAGTATTTTCTGCTTCTGTTATCTTGCCCTTCTGCAGTGACTGGTGTAGGGAGCACCTCATTAGAAAATAATTTCACCATGTTCACACAACACCTTGAACCTTACCTTGACTCCTTCCCCCCCCCCCCCACCCTTTGAGAATACTGGTACAGTGGCAGTCATAGCGAGGGGACCACAGGGGGTGCATACTCCATGCAAGAGAGAAGGGGCCAGAGAGGCCATGCCCCTCCTCCTCCCACCCTTTGAGAATACTGGTACAGTGGCAGCCATAGCTAGGGGTCACAGGGGGTGCATACTCCATGCAAGAGAGAAGGGGCCAAAGAGGCTGTGCCCCCTCCTCTCCCCACCCTTTGAGAATACTGGTATAGTGACAGCCTTAGCTAGGGGTCAAAGGGGGTGCATACTCAATGCAAGAGAGAAGGGGCAAAAGAGGCCATGCCCCCTCTTCCCCCCACCCTTTGAGAATACTGATACAGTGGCAGTCATAGCTAGGGGTCACAGGGATGCATACTCCATGCAAGAGAGAAGGGGCCAAAGAGGCCATGGCCCCTCCTCCCCCAACCCTTTGAGAATACTGGTATAGTGGTGATCATGCATAAGGACAGGGCCACTGAGATCATGGCCCCTGTGGCCCTCTCCTTATGCAAAAAAATCGAAAAACAGCAGCAGAACTCTCTTAGGGAGGCCATGCCCCCCCCCCCCCCCCAAGAGATCTGTTAGTGTTTTCATTTTCTTTCATTCGACTGGTAACTATTTTTGGGATCCTGAAAGTATTACCTCTGTGGGGTTTAGTCGTCATTTTCTTTCCTTTATTTTTATTAGGATATCGATTACTAAATAATTCATTAGTAAAGAGAGTTCATATTGTGACTACCAAACCCTTCATACGTCTCTAAACAGTCCCCTACAGACTTGAGACGTGATTGGCCTTATACTGGTAAGAGCAGAGGCTTGGGTTGGGTTGTTTTACCTCTGAGCGGCACTTTTTTGCACACCATGGGCTAAATGGCCAGGTCACATGGACCCCGAAGGCTCAGAGAAGGTTGGGGGAGGGGACCCACTGGAACAGCTGTTGGGAGACAGATGGTCAAGGCCATCCCCCGTCAAGGCCATCCAGCGTGTTCTTTAACGTGCACAAGGTATGGCTCTCCCGCACACGGGGCCACGGCTTAACGTCCCATCCGACGGACGGTGGCCTTTCCAAGCCCATCGGTGTCCCCTACTGACCGTGGGCAGGGCGGGGAATTTTGCGGAGATAAATCTCAACGCTGACCCAGCTGGGACTCGAACCTGGGAACTACAGATTATGAGCCTGGCGCGCTACCGACTGAGCCACCCCCGCCCCGAGAGCAGAGGCAAAAAATATTTAAACTTGCATATTTTCCATGCATTTTGCTAGATATTTTTCGAAACATATGTAAAAAAGGATGATGATATATTTTACTGTAATGGAAATATAGCGTTTCTCCAATCCTTTTTACTGATTTCAGGCTCGATTGGGATTCTTGCCTCCCCCCACCCCCCCTTTCTAGGTCCGGGCCTGATAATCAAAAGCAGCATTCGATTTCTACACTCGGAACTGAGAGAAAACCAGCCGAAAAAAGTACAACCCTGCTTATATTGTTTCAAACCTACACTGAAGATCCAAAACATCATGACCACCTGCCAAATATGATGTTGGTGTTCCATGTGCCGTCAAAACAGCTCTTACCAGGAGAGGCATGGACGCTACAAGATTTCTAAAGGTGTCTTGTGGTATCTAGTACCAACACGTTACCAGCAGATTCTTTAACTCTTGTAAGTTACGTGGTTCAGCTGCCGAGGATCGGATATGCTGTTCCAACACAAATCACAGATGATCGATTGGATTATTGTCTGGCATATTTGGAGGCCAGGGCTTTACCTGGAAGTCTTACTCAAGTTCCACAAACCAATCTCGAACAATCCGGCAGTGTGGCATGGCGCATTATACTGCTGAAAGAAGACACTACTAGAGGAATATATCGTTACCATGAAAAGATGTACCTGTCTGCAATGATGTTTGTGTACGTGGTAGACGTCATAATTTCCTGCACATGAACGACTGTACAGTCGCTCAAAAAAGTATCCGAACACCATGGTTGATTACAGAATTCAGAAAAAATATCTGGCAATGATTTTTTTAGAAATTAGTGATCTGGCAACCTTCGTGTCACGTGATACGAAGCTTGCCAGATCACTAATTTCTAAAAAAATCGTTACCAGATATTTTTTCTGAATTCTGTAATCAACCATAGTGTTCGGATACTTTTTTGAGCAACTGTACCCAGGGTTTCGAAGCAGAACATTGCCAAAGATTTACACTTCCTCCACCGGCTTGTTTTCGTCCCACGGTGCATCCTGGTGTCAACACTACCCAGGTAAATGACACACACGTACCCGGCCCTCCACGTGGTGCAACAGGAAGCGAGATTCATTGGACCAGACGACTTTCTTCCAATCATCCAAGGTCCAGTTTTGATGCTCGTGTGACCATTATAAGTGTTTTCGACGGTGAACCGAGATTAGCATGGGCATTTGGAGCAGCCTTCTGCTGTGCAGTCCCATTTTCAGCAGGGTTCGATGTACTGTGCATTGTGACACATTACTCCCGTCACCATCATTCAAATTACGGTGAGTTGCGCCACAGTATCCCTTCTGTTGGTTCGTACCCCCCCCCCCCCCCAATAGGGGACCACCTTGTCGTGGTGAGGGGTCTAGGGCCCAGCAAACCGGTCGAAGGCTGTGCCGACCGGATTGGTCCCCTGGTTGGACATAGCGAAGGCCAACCGAAGCCGACGATGCCGCTGACCGGTCGGAAGACCGGTTGGATGGTGACGGTGTCCGAGGCCTCAACCTCAGGTGCTCTGGGTGAGCAGTTCGATGGCTCTCCTGAACGGTCTGAGCCCGCCTAGTAGGCACGAGCCCTCAAAAAAGTCTGGACCATACTAAGAGTCTCCACCCCGGACGCCGAGCGAACTTGGATCTATATATCCTTGTTCATGCCTAACCGGGGAATAGATTAAAGTTAGGTTTCTTCCGGTGGTCAGCTTTCCTTCTATAGGACTGCTGCCATGTGCTGCCATTGAGGTGCGCCTATAGGGCGTATTCCTTGCCCCCGGCTCTAGATAAGCACGGCTTTTCATAACTGGTAGTGTCGTATAGGCGGAATCGGGAATTGCCGTGGTTGCATAAGATCGCAACAAAATAGAATGAATGTTGGTTCGTACCATATAGGATAGCCTTCGCTCACCTCTAGCATCGATGAGCCGTGGTCGACCCACACCTTGCCGGCGGTTCACGGTTTTTCCCTCCTCGGACCACTTTTTGAAGTTACTAACCACCAGCTGATCGTGAGCTCCCCACAAGCCTTGCGATCTCGGAAATGCTCTGACCTAATCGTCTAGCCATTACAATTTGGCCTTTTTTTACACTTAAATCTGCTGCCTTTCCCATCTGACGAATAAGAATAACATTGATTAACAAAGTTCAGTATCAGGTGTTATTTATACCGTTTCATTACCTTCACATACGCCATCGTTTATCTGCAGTTGCATCGATTTGTATAAAGACACGCCTTGGGTCTTCGGTGTATATTAAAGTACATTTAAAACATATTTAATGGCTTTTTATTTACGAACACCACTACAAAATAGTTACAAAATAATTTGATAAAAATAATTCCGATTGCCATTAAAGAAATATTTCATGATAATTATGAAAGCAATGAAAAGTTCATTTTCATTTGTTCTCAACTCAGTAGTAATGAGCTCCGAAATTCTACTTCCAGCAACAATGGATGATAACAGCAAGAGATCGAAATATACTGCTCACCAAAATTAGGGGATATTTCAAAATGAATATGAAGCGATAAAAATATCCCCTAATTTTTGTGAGCAGTATATAAGAATTACAATAATCACAATGAAATTTCAGAATGTCTTAAGTTTTACAATTGAAGTTTAACGCATGATAATCTAAGACAGACATTTGCTTCATATAATGAATTTAAAAATTATACAATCTCTTAGACCGAAAAAGAAACGAATATGGTAATCAATACAGATATGTGATGTAGAATATTCAAACAATCCAGTTAAACTTTGTCATATTACTAAAGTCGGATAAGGATCACACTTCTTAAAATAATTTCATCTTCAACAATGCATATCGAACACAGTCTTACCTGAGTATTTAACCGATAAGCGATTAAACACTCAGGCCTGAGCGGCACTTTTTTGCACAAATTGGGCCAAATGGCCAGGTCAAAAGGACACTGAACGCTCAGAGAAGGTTTGTGGGAGGGACTCACCGAATACGCGATGGGAGACAGTTGATAGTCTCGCCTCAAGGCCTTCCAGCATATTCTTTAACATGCGCAAGGTATGGCTCTCCCGCACACGGGGACACGGTTTAACGTCTCATCCGACGGGCGGCTGCCGTTCCAGGTCCATTGGTATCCCCTACTGACCAAGGGCGGGGGAGGGGGAGTTTTGCGGAGATAAATTTCAACGCTGGCCCACGTGGGACCTCAACCTGACACGCTACCAATTGAGCCACCACGCTCCAAACCACTTGGGTTTAGAGAAGGTTCGGAAAAAAGAATCCACCAGATAGCTGTTTCGAAACAGATGAAAATTTCTAGTCAAGCCATCCAACATGTTCTTTAACATGCACAGGGTATGGCTCACCTGCGCAAGGCTTAACGCCCCATCCGACGAACTTCCCAAGCCAATTGGTGTCCCCTTCCTGACCGAGGACAGGGTGGGAGCTCAGCGGAGAAAAATTTCAACGATGGCACAGGTGGGATTCGAACCTGAGAAATTCAGATTTCAAGCCTGGCACGCTTACGCCCCTGTCGTTCAACAACCTTTTTCTGGTACCGATCCTGGACAGATGTCCAGCAAAAGAAGGGGCAAAATGGAGAAAAATATGTCTAGTGCTTTTAAGAGATTTAATTTGCCTAAAATTTAAATATTAACCATTCAAAGTTTTACAAAATAGAATAATTTATTTATTATTATAATTGCATTAAAATATTAATGACTGTTTTGAAAGTAATTTCTAACCGTTTAAAAGTATGTAACATCCAGTTGTATTTTAAAGCACAGCACTTTATTAAAATTACCTATGTAGACACTCTCGGGTTATTTTAATGATTGATCATAAGCTTTTACTCTATGATATGATCATCAGACCAGTGATTCTTTATGCTTCACCCATATGGGCGAATACTACACCCACCAATATTCGTAAGATTCAGGTCTTACAGAACTGCGGTCGATGACCCCTGGTTTGTCACTAACAGACAACTCCATAAAGACCTGGACATCGACGATATATATATATACACATATAAAACGCACCTAAAAAAGATTTTTTGAGGCTGCAAGCAATAATCCCATTGAAATTATTTCTTCTCTGATTCTTGCGATCATACTATTTTGAACAAGTACAAGAGGCCTAAAACGGTAGCGTTCTCTGAGGAGACCTACCCGTTTTAGGTTTCTTATACAATTTTACTGTTATTTTTAGGTTTTCTTATGTTTGCCCTTAGGGGCCCACCTAAGGGTGGTTTACTTATATATTTTGTTCTTACTCATGCTAAATAGGCATATCTTTATGATGGAGATGGTTAGGGGTAAAATTATTACCCGGTACATCGAATATGATTATACGATCTACGATCTACACTCTCAAGTTGACTAAGATGACTTACACATTTCCAACTTTGCGTAAAAGTCCCTTTAATGCAGAGTTTTATGTAAAATAAGTGTTAGCATGTAAGGGGGTTATTTACATTAAGAACTCTGCACTTCAATGAAGTGCAAAGGTTGCGTGTTTTGTTTATAGTACAGTACATATTTGTTTCGGTTCCTCTTTGTGAATATTACAGTGTACAGTGTAGTGTGTGTTGTGATCTATTAATTATTCTGTGATAATGTCGTTACGATGGAGATGAAATTAAAAGCGTTAGAACGTATTGACAAAAGTGATACCGTAAAGCATATTTGTGATGAACTAGGAGAGTGTTGGTAAAAGCACGGTAAACGATTGGAGAAGGAATAGAAGTTTTTGTACAGTACGTGGTCATATTATTTTGATACTAGATCGTTTGGGCTCACTCACGGAAATATTGAGCTTGTGCAGTTACCGTTCACAGCAAACTCGAGCGTGTGCAGTAACTGCACACGCTCCAGTTTACTGTGAACGGCAACTGGAGCGTGTACAGTTGCTGTACACGCTCCAGATATTTTTCCTGAATTCTGTAATCACGTGACACGAAGGTTGCCAGATCACTAATTTCTAAAAAAAAAATCGTTGCCAGATATTTTTTCTGAATTCTGTAATCAACCATAGTGTTCGGATACTTTTTTGAGCGACTGTACTCAAGTCGAATCTGAAAAAACGCTTTCTTCTCGGTGCATTCTTAAAAAGACGAAAAATGAAATTGTCGATGATGCACTTTGGTAATGATTCATGCAAGAGCATCGAAAAGGAACGCCAAGCAATGTGCCAATCTTGAAAGAAAAAGCATTAATCCTTCATTCTAAAATCGATAATGGGGGAACTGTCAGCTCATCCTTTAGCAGCAAAGGAATTTTCAGAAAAACTTTTAGTGCTTATTGAAGAAGAAGGGCTATGCGCAGAACAAATCTACATTGTAGATGAGACTGGGTTAAATTTTAAACTTCTTCCAACGAAAACTTTTGTGACAGCGCAAGAAACCTCAGCATCAGGATTTAAAACAAACAAATAAAGAATCACTGTGGTTATGTGTACAAATGCTGCAGCAACGCACAAACTTTTTTTTGTAATTGGGAAATCAGCAAAATCCCGAGCATTCAAGCATTCAAATTTAGCTGCTCTGCCAGTTTACTACAAAGCTCAAAATTCTGTTTGGATAGATTCTTATTTGTTTAAAGAGTGGTTCTTTACAGAATTTGTTCCAAAAGTTAAAAAAAACCACTTGACAAATCCTAAAATACCCCTTAAAGTCCCTACTCGTTCTCGACAATGCCTCAACAGACCCAAGCAAACTCATTTCTGACAACATAAAAGCCCTATTTTTGCCACCTAATGTAACATCTTTAGTGCAACCAATGGATCAAGGCGTGCTTGTAAGTTTAAAAAGACGATACAGGAGAAAGCTTCTTTCAGAAATTTTGCAGTGAACCGAAAATGACGGAATAGGACATTTAAATGCTTTGAAAACAATAAATTCAAGGATGCAATCTACATGTTAGCAAGAGCTTTTTTGAGAAGTGCCTCGTACAACGTTTGTGAAGTCATGAAGAAAACTTTGGCCCGAAGTTGAAAACTGTGTAGAAAGTACCAAAGACGACACGAAAGTATCGAATGAGCCTGCGCCTGTCGAAGAATAACAATATTTCGCTACTTAATGACTTTAAACTGCTGCCCGGATGTGACACACTTGAAGAAGATGACATTGGAAAATTGTTAAAGGGTGATGAACAGTTGGAAAAGGAAACACTGAATGATGACGAAATTATCAATGCAGTCTGCCAGGAAGGGAACGGAGAAGTAGAGAATGAAGAAGAAGAGGAAGAAGGGAATGTTAGCCATATTGAATGAAAAGAAGATTTTGATGTTGCAGTAAGATGCATTGAACAACAACAGGCTTCATCTGCGATTGATGTGATGTTTATTTTTAAAAATGGCAAGACTTTGCAGGTAAAAAAGAGTTAAGTTCAAAGAAACAAAAGAAAATCACGGACTTTTTCAAGTAAATTGTTAATATTGTACAACAAATTATTAATTAAAATAGAATACAGTTAGTATTTTGTCATTTGCCGTTTTTATTTATTTTCTGACACAATTTTCAGATTAATCGGCCTTTCGTTCATCCGGCCAGGGGTCCGGTCCCGTAAAGGCCGGATAATAGGGAGGCTCCGGTATATCGATAAACACAAAAAAATGGCATTTTTGCACAGTAGTGTTGCCAACTTAGCGATTTTGTTACTAGATCTAGCGACTTTAAGTTCTCAAGGCGTAACCCGAAACATTTTACCGCGTACCCCACGTTGAGAACCCCTGATCTAGAGTATTATTGGGCTGAGTAGCTCAGTCGGTAGCGCTCCAGATTCATAATCTATAGTTCCCGTGTTCGAGTTCTCCCTGTGCCAGCTTTCGAGATTCATCTCTGCAAAACTCCCCACTCCGACCACGGTCAGTAGGGGACACCGATGGGCTTGGAAAGGTCGCCGTCCGTCTGATGGGACGTTAAGCCGTGGCACCGTGTGTGCGAGAGCCGTACCCTGTGGACGTTAAAGAACATGCTGGATGGCCTTGACGGGAGGATACCATCTGTCTTCCAACAGCTATTCCAGTGGGTCCCCTCCACCAACCTTCTCTGAGCCTTCGCGGTCCTTGTGACCTGGACATTTAGCTCATAGTGTGCAAAAAATTGTCGCTCAGAGGTAAAACAACCCAATCCAAATAATAATAGTATTTTAATTTTTTCATAAATTGATTATAATTAATAATGAAAGAATAAAATGGATGATTTGCGACATGCATTGCTGTATATGTGTGTGATGATGAGTCAAAGAAACTTTTCCCCAAATCTGAAGGACCCGGAAGGGTCGCGGGCTAGAAAAATTGAGCCCCAACTCATATCCAGTGGATATACATTATATACATATATGTTATGGTAAAAGTGAATAATCCGGCGATTATGCATAATCACCAATCATCTTGATAAGTTTGATAAATTTCACTAAATTTCTCACTTTTACCGGCAATTATACATAACTCCCAAATGAAGTTGGTAAATTTGATAAATATGCCAGAATTTCTCACTTTTACCGGCGAATATGTATAATTCCCAAATGAATTTGGTAAGTTTGATACATTTAACGAGTTATAGGGTAACACTTTCCACACCTAAAACGAAAAGTCTAAAACAGGAATCCGTCATCCGAATTATAAAAGAGCCCCAAAAAATTTTAAACCCAGTGAGAACGTATCAGTAAAGACGGCCATGTTAATCCTAGACTGGCGATTATGCATAACTTATATGTATATATAACAAATCGTACCTAATTAATCAAATTTACCGGTAGGCTTTAATAATTTTTTTACCGTCTTTATTAATTCGTTCTCACGGCTTAAAACTTTTCGGGGCTTTTTTTATAATTCGAACGACGGATTCCTTTTTTAGACTTTACATTTTAGGGGTGGAAAGTGTCTTTTTCACCTTTTCTGTCTTTTTTGGTTTCTCAGAGATCATATTGCGTTTCTCGCGGTTTTTACCTATAACTCGAGGAATATATCAAACTTACCAAATTCATTTGGGAATTATACGTAATCGCCGGTAAAAGTGAGAAATTCTGAGATATTTATCAAATTTACCAACTTCATTTGGGAATTATGTATAATCGCCGGTAAAAGTGAGAAATTCTGAGATATTTATCAAATTTACCAACTTCATTTGGGAATTATGTATAATCGCCGGTAAAAGTGAGAAATTCTGAGATATTTATCAAATTTACCAACTTCATTTGGGAATTATGTATAATCGCCGGTAAAAGTGAGAAATTCTGAGATATTTATCAAATTTACCAACTTCATTTGGGAATTATGTATAATCGCCGGTAAAAGTGAGAAATTCTGAGATATTTATCAAACTTACCAAATTCATTTGGGAATTATGTATAGTCGCCGGTAAAAGTGAGAAATTCTGAGATATTTATCAAATTTACCAACTTCATTTGGGAATTCTGTATAATCGCCGGTAAAAGTGAGAAATTCTGAGATATTTATCAAATTTACCAACTTCATTTGGGAATTATGTATAATCGCCGGTAAAAGTGAGAAATTCTGAGATATTTATCAAATTTACCAACTTCATTTGGGAATTATGTATAATCGCCGGTAAAAGTGAGAAATTCTGAGATATTTATCAAATTTACCAACGTCATTTGGGAATTATGTATAATCGCCGGTAAAAGTGAGAAATTCTGAGATATTTATCAAATTTACCAACTTCATTTGGGAATTCTGTATAATCGCCGGTAAAAGTGAGAAATTCTGAGATATTTATCAAATTTACCAACTTCATTTGGGAATTATGTATAATCGCCGGTAAAAGTGAGAAATTCTGAGATATTTATCAAATTTACCAACTTCATTTGGGAATTATGTATAATCGCCGGTAAAAGAGAGAAATTCTGAGATATTTATCAAATTTACCAACTTCATTTGGGAATTACGTATAATCGTCGGTAAAAGTGAGAAATTCTGAGATATTTATCAAATTTACCAACTTCATTTGGGAATTCTGTATAGTCGCCGGTAAAAGTGAGAAATTCTGAGATATTTATTAAATTTACCAACTTCATTTGGGAATTATGTATAATCGCCGGTAAAAGTGAGAAATTCTGAGATATTTATCAAATTTAACAACTTCATTTGGGAATTACGTATAATCGCCGGTAAAAGTGAGAATTTAGGGAAATTTATCAAACTTACCAAGGTAATTGGTGATTTTGCATAATAACCGGCGATTATGCATAATCGCCGTATTAATCACTTTTACCATAACATATATATATATCTAAATCCTGCTAATTCGGATAGTGCGCTCTTCAGGCCATGTCTATTTACATGGTTTTGACAGATTCAAGTTCTTTGCTATTACTTTTCATATCAATTTTTTCTGAATGGAATCCTTCATAAACTATAAATAATATCCAATACATCTTAATTCATAAGTTCTTTTCAGTTTCATCACTTCGTTACCACTTAATTCATATGTTCTTTCAGGGACCTGCGAAGAGTTGAAATTCAACTTCAAATCGGTATCAATGAATAAAAATCACTTGAAAATTTCAAACTGCATTTTTCCGATTATCCTTCGTGTTTCAGATTTACGACGCTAATACACTTTTGCTCAAAATTAAAGAATAATCGACAAAAACATATATAGCTGCCGATATACGTAAAAGAATGCGCCTAAAATGGGAAAACTCTTGTTAACATACCTCATGTGATACGTAACGGACTTTAATTATTGTTCCATGGACTGCCCTTTCATGCCAATTGCACGATTATTATCTTAACGCATTACACTGGGCTGCAAAAAAAATGTTTTTCTCTTCCTTCCAAAATTTTGTCTGATTTTTATGTTTTTCAGGGTTATTTTTGCTGAATCCGAATCTGACAGCAGATTTGTTCTATCATCTACAGTTTTCTGGAGATACCGTTTAATTTTTAGAAAAACTACACTATTTTACTCAGAGAAGATAAGTATTATTTTTTACCAAATATTTATTTACATTATAAAAAGTTAAAGCTGACACTATTAAATCCTGATACATGTATATATTTACACAAAAATTATTTTCTTGTCTTCTTTCACTTATATTTTATCTCTGGAGCCTCTCATGCAGGGACCAATAGTAGTCCGCAACATATTCTCGTTCCATTTGCCGCTGTATAGTTTTTCCATTCCGCATTTGTCTTGATGGAACCTTTCTCGATGCTCATCCGAGACCTCTCCCATCAATTGTGGGGAAAAAAATCGGGTGTGAATGAAATAAATGCAGCTTTAGCGACATATTACATCCTAATACTCTATATGCCCTCCCACGAAAATAATGCCTGATATGACAGTACCAAGCTGAAAACACCGGTTTTCTTCCGATCACCGAAGTTAAGCAACTTTGGGCGTGGTCAGTACAATGGGAGGCGGTCAGTACCTGGGAGGGTGACCACCTGGGAACACCGCATGCAGTTGGCAAAAAAACTGCTGATGACCCGCCATCCTCACAGATCCCTCTACTATGACAGTCTCCTGTCAGACCTCTGTGGCAAGCAGCTGCTTGAGGAGGTATTTATAAATATTTGGATGCCAGATTCGGATTCAGCGCCCTCAAATTTATCAAGTACACCCATTTTATTAAATTCCCCGCCCTGCCCACGGTCAGTAGGGGACACCGATGGGCTTGGAAAGGCCGCCGTCTGTCGGATGGGACGTTAAGCCGTGGCCCCGTGTGCGGGAGAGCAATACCCTGTGCACGTTAAAGAACACGCTGGATGGCCTTGACGGGAGGCTACCATCTGTCTCCCAACAGCTGTTCCAGTGGGTGCCCTCCCCCAACCTACTCTGAGCCTTCGGGGTCCATGTGACCTGGCCATTTAGCCCATGGTGTGCAAAAAAGTGCCGCTCAGAGGTAAAACAACTCAACCCACAACCCATTTTATTTTTTCGAGGGGGAGATTTTCATGCAGACCAATGTTATAAGATTATGAATTTCTATTGCTTGATTTATGTTTCTAATGTAATAATAAACCTCTTAATAAAATTTCATTGCATTTCCTTAAAAATACTTCGTGGTATTTATGAATTTATACATTATCCTTTAATTCTGAGCACCAGAAAATGGGCGAACACGGAAATTACTGTACGCGGAAAACTATCCCGCAGCTGCCCCACGTAAGCCGGTATATGCAAATTAGAATGCTTTAAAAAGACTCGAGAGTCAACTCGCAGCATGTAACTGTTCTAGATGCAACTCTTGCTCTCACTTCAGTGGGAGAATTGAGAGATTAAATTTGAGTTTAGGAATCAGTTGCTGTTCGAAACACCGACAAATAGAACTGCCGCCCGGAGTGCCGAAATTTTCTTGCATTCCAAACGTCTGATTAGGGCACATGTAGTGCCCTAATCATGTCTCCTTAGGGCACTAGATGTGCCCTAAGGCACTAGATGTGCTCCTTAGGGCACTAGATGTGCCCTAAGGAGAAAAGATTTCCATTTTTCTAGTCTAACCAAGAAGTTTCATCTCATACTTCTTTTCCCAAAAGATTTGCAAAATTTTATAATCATTGCTAATCATTCGGAGAAAACTTATAATAAATGTTTCATATTCTATACTTTTAGCCTTTAATAAATCTACATACGCAGCATTATGCATTGGGTATGTTGATTGATTAGAGATGATTAAAGTGGTTAATTCAATTCCTTGTCCCGCTGACCGACTGACTAATGATCAAAGGCATCTTTGTCATTTTGATTATTGGCATTTTTGATTAATGATTGGCATTTTGATTAATGATCAAAGGCATCTTTGTTCAAGCTCCAGATAAGTCATGGATGTTTCTTTATTTTGTGTTGTCTTTCTGCTGAAGTCTCGCCATCCTCACTGACCTTCTTTACGGCGTATTATACTGAAAGACCTCTGGAACAAGCGGCTACTTGAGGAGGAATTTCTTTCTTTTTTATTATTCGTGATTCATTCGATCCCGAATCAAGAATAATGATTTGATTCCATATTCAATTTAGTTGCGAATCTAGATTGATTATTCGATTTCGAGATTTGGTTCCATTGCGAATCAAGATTCATGATTCGATTTCGAGATTCGGTTCCATTGCGAATCAAGATTCATGATTCGATGTCAAGATTTTGTTCAATTACGAAACAAGATCGATGATTCGATACCAAGATTCGGTTCAATTGTGAATCAAAATTGATGATTCAATATCAAGATTCTCTTCGCTACTAATCAAAATTCGGTTCCGTTAAGAATCAAGATTGATGGTTCCATATCAAAACTTGATCCGTTTACGAATCAAGATTGATGGTTCAATATCAAGTTTCGGTTTCGTTACGAATAAAAATTGATGATTCCATATCAAAATCGGTTCAGCTACGAATCAAGATCGATGATTCGAGTCGATATTCAATTCAGTTGCGAATCACGATTAATGATTCGATTCGGTTCCGAATCTATGTTGAGGATTCGATTCGTTAGAATACTGTCAATTCGCAGGTCCCTTTTATAATCGAAAAAGAATTCACCTAATCCTGAATTAAAAATTACTGAAGACACATCATCTTCAATAACCTAACTGTAAAAGTCTTTTGCAGAACTTCTTCTATATGTAGATGTTGAAATGAATGGATGATCGAATATTCTTTGTCATTGCATGATGCTTCTTCTTCAGCGATGTCGGAAGTCAGAAGAGTTATAAGTATTAAGTATACTTATCTCCAATTTGCCCTTCGAACTTTGCACTTTCATCAATGTAACATGTTTGCTATCACTATAATGCGTTGTAAGCAGGAATGGTGGAAACACTGTCCTTTTCTGAACGCCGTTCATGTAATTTTGGAGCTGGTTTCGAAGAACTTCCACAGGAAACGGCAAATTTTAGTTCCTTGATTAACATTTTCATCAAAGGTTCCTAAAAAAAATAAAAAATAAAAATAAAATTTAGCTTAGAATACACATTTTTAAATAAATAGTATCAAAAATAATTTAACAAAATAGTCACACAACCACAATAATCCAGAAAATATCCATAAGATATCTAACAACACTACGGGATATCCATTTGTCATCGATGATATCTTCTGGATATATTCAGGATATTTGTGGTTGTGTGCGTATTCGTATACTCTGCAAATGATGGGGCGGGGTGGCTCAGTCGGTAGAGCACCAGGCTCGTAATCTGTAGTTCCCAGGTTGTAGTCCCAGCTGGGTCAGCGTTGAGATTTATCTCCGCAAAATTCCCCGCCCTGCCCACGGTCAGTAGGGGACACCGATGGGCTTGAAAAGGCCGCCGTCCGTCGGATGGGACGTTAAGCCGGGGCCCCGTGTGCGGGAGAGCCATACCCTGTGCACGTTAAAGAACACGCTGGATGGCCTTGACGGGTGGCTACCATCTGTCTCCCAACAGCTGTTCCAGTGGGTCCCCTCCCCCAACCTTCTCTGAGTCTTCGGGGTCCATGTGACCTGGCCATTTAGCCCATGGTGTGCAAAAAAGTGCCGCTCAGAGGTAAAACAACCCAACCCAACCCAAATCTGCAAATGCTAATAACAGATGCATTACTATAACTTATAATGCATACTGAAATAAAAAGTCATTTTGAAAATGATTATTTATGCTGAGCTGGACGATGGGGTATCGAATGTGACTTGCAATCAGAATCATATTCATCTTCTATTTTAAGAATTACCAGACAACAGATGATTGGAAGTATGATATCAGAAATCAAAATGGAGGACGTAAGATAATAAATTTACTTCAATGAAATTTAGCATAAACATGTGGTTAGCGCGCTTGGCTACTGATCTAAGGGACCTGGGTTCGAGCCCTGGGTAAGGCATGGCTGTTTGTCTCGTTTTTTCTGCTGAGGTCCTGCCATCCTCTCAGACCTTCTACTATGGCATATAAACTGACAGGCTCCTGTCAGACCTCTGTGGCAAGCAGCTGCTTGAGGGGGTATTTATTTATTTTATTATTATAATTTGAAAACATACATCTTTCGCTTGCCATTACGTATTAACATTAAGAAAATTTACATTAAGAATAATTCTTAATTTACATTAAGAAATGGCATTTACGAAAAATAAAAATTGTTACTTTTTAGGAATTAAGAAGCAGCTCTATTAACTCACTGTCAAAATATTGTTCCGAATCAACAGAATTCTGTTTCCACTTCACAAATGAACAAATACAAACTGAACCACATATAAGGAAGGAGTATACAGAGGGCTCACTCATCTACTATTTTGGTGGTTATTAGCGCCACGAACGTCAGATTTTGTAACAAGATGTATTCATTTGTACCAGATGAACAGTATAGATGGCTTACTTGGCTTATAATTTAAAAAAATGCGAAGTAATTTAATTATCACGATTATATAAAGATATTAGTGAATATCCTAAAATTAGTTTTTAGTTTTGAAAAAAACCTAGCATCCAGTAAAGTTTTAAAATAGTGAATTATATTAAAGTTTTATATTTGCATCCATATATAGTTGGGATGGCAGTAGCGTTTCCTATTAGTCCTGTTATCCCATTATATTTGTCACGTGACACGAAGGTTGCCAGATCACTAATTTCTAAAAAAATCGTTGCCAGATATTTTTGCTGAATTCTGTAATCAACCATAGTGTTCGGATATATTTTTGAGCGACTGTACCAGAATTGGAAGAAAGCATAAAATATCAAATATTTCATTTACCTTATAAGGCCTTTGTTTTTATTGCTATGAATTTAACAATTCTATGAATTCAAATTTTAAGTGGCCGAGTGGTTAGTGCGTTTGACTGCTGATCTAAGGGACCTAGGTTCAAGTCCCGGGTTTGAATCGGATGTTTGTGTTGTTTTTCGGCTGAGATCCCACCATCCCCACAGACCTTCTACTATGGCGTATTAAACTAGAGATCTCCTGTCAGAGCTCTGTGGCAAGCAACTGCTTGAGGGGGTATTATTATTTTTTATAATAAATGTTTTAGAATTATTTACTTTCATGTAATTTATAGTACGATTGTATGAAAATTTTAATTTCAACAAATTTAATAAATTTTAACTGCAGCTATTTATTTTAAATAGTTTAAGATAAAAATAATATGCCAATAATAATTATTATTATTATATTAAAATATTTGGGTATATTTTTAAATTAAGCACCTAACGTTATTATTTTAAAATATATGAATTTAATAAAAAGAGCTCTTTATTAGAAAATAATATCTGTTATTGTATTATCCGGGCTTTGTATTATATAGGTGGTCATGGACAAGTTTAGCGAAAGTAGGTTTATAGTCACTGTAAGGTACATTGAGTATTTCAAAGATATTCTACACGATACGGGTAGTGCTGCGAGCACTGCTTGCAGTGACAGAAGATATAATACTAGCTTTAATATTAGACGTATTCCATAACCTAAAGTTACTTTGACAATCTCAAAATTTAAAGTACATAAATATCAGGTGTAGATGTAATCATTGTTGTTATACTAGAATTGGAAGAATTCTGATCTGTAGACTTCTGGTGTGAAGGTCTGGAAAAATTATACTAGTGTAGAGATTTCTGGAGGTCTGCATAAATTATACTAGTCTGGAGATTTCTGGAGGTCTGCAGAAATTATACTAGTCTGGAGATTTCTGGAGGTCTGCAGAAATTATACTAGTCTAGAGATTTCTGGAGGTCTGCAGAAATTATATTAGTCTGGAGATTTCTGGAGGTCTGCAGAAATTATACTAGTCTAGAGATTTCTGGAGGTCTGCAGAAATTATACTAGTCTGGAGATTTCTGGAGGTCTGCAGAAATTATACTAGTCTAGAGATTTCTGGAGGTCTGCAGAAATTATATTAGTCTGGAGATTTCTGGAGGTCTGCAGAAATTATACTAGTCTAGAGATTTCTGGAGGTCTGCAGAAATTATACTAGTCTGGAGATTTCTGGAGTCCGTTGAAATTATACTACTCTGATGATTTCTGAAGGTCTGCAGAAATATACTGGTCTGCAGAATTCTGGAATCCTTTCGCTGACTCTAGTGTTGAAAATTTTCTGTGGCAGATATATCTCTTGTCGCTGCTATGAATTCTGATAAGAAGATTCAGTTTATGTAACAATTAAAGAGGCATCGGTCTATTTTCTACTACTGATAAAGCTCTTTGTACTTTGTCAGCCAAATTATTAGAGAATCCCCTTATTATATCACTGCATTTATGGAACTTCGAAGCTCTATAAATTCTGAGAAATGCATTTAATGGAAAAATGTAACTGAAAATAAATTAAAAACTATAATCAATCTATTTAAACCCTAATTTTTATCATTATTCTTTAAGTATTTTAATAGTTATGGAAGTTGGAATATTTCACAAGAATTTGTTTTGGAAAAAATTCATTCATAATTGCCTAATATTAAAATAATCATAACAAAACTTCTAAAATGTATATTTATTTTATTAAACGGTTTAAAACAATACTTATTATTTAAATTTCAATTAATTTCTGAGATCAATTCTTATGACGCAAGGGGCGGGGGTGGCTCAGTCGGTAGCGCGCCAGGCTCGTAATCTGTAGTTCCCAGGTTCGAATCCCAGCTGGGTCAGCGTTGAGATTTATCTCCGCAAAATTCCCCGCCCTGCCCACGTTCAGTAGGGGACACCGATGGGCTTGGAAAGGCCGCCGTCCCTCGGATGGGACGTTAAGCCGTGGCCCCGTGTGAGGGAGAGCCATACCCTGTGCACGTTAAAGAACACGCTGGATGGCCTTTACGGGAGGCTACCATCTGTCTCCCAACAACTGTTCCAGTGGGTCCCCTCCCCCAACCTTCTCTGAGCCTTCGGGGTCCATGTGACCTGGCCATTTTAGCCCATGGTGTGTAAAAAAGTGCCGCTCAGAGGTAAAACAACACAACACAACCCTTATGACGCATTACTGTTGTGAAATATTCTATTTTCCATAACTCTTTAAATACTGAACGAATAACGTTAAAAATCGAGAATCATTTGATTATAATCTTTAATTTATCTTTAGTCACATTTTTCCATTAAATAAATACTTTCGGAGTTATATTTCCACTGATATAACATGGTAATTCTTTTAATAATTTGGTAGAGCAATTTTTAATAATATTTAACAGAATTAAATATTTCTTTAATTGGCATCTTCGATATGAACAATACGGATTTACAAATTGTATGAGCAACAGGAAAAAGATTTTCACTGAAACGAATTCTTGAGAAATTTTCAGTTTCAAATAATTATATTTAAAAATTTTTAATTTCTAGTAAAAATCAATGTTCTTTCCAATTTCACAGATTTAGAAAAGACTTCCAAATTTGCAGATCAATATAATTTGCGTTTATTGTGAAATAATATGGCATAACTGATTGATTAGTTCATATAATGATGACTTTCTAAAATAGTACTGAATCGTGCCTGATAGTTGATAAAGGCTTTAGTAATTGGTTTAATATTAATACCCAATTAGACAAAAGAATTTTGATTAGCACTCTTGGATACTGAACAAAGGGACCTGGATTCGAACCCCGGGTTGGGTTGTATTACCTCTGAGCTGCACTTTTTTGCACACCATGGGCTAAATGGCCAGGTCACATGGACCCCGAAGGCTCAGAGAAGGTTGGGGGAGGGGACCCACTGAAACAGCTGTTGGGAGACAGATGGTAGCCCCCCCCCCCGTCAAGGCCATCCAGCGTGTTCTTTAACGTGCACAGGGTATGTCTCTCCCACACACGTGTCAATAAAGGCCGCCGTCCGTCGGATGGGACGTTAAGCCGTGGCCCCGTGTGTGGGAGAGCCATAGCCTGTGCCGTTAAAGAACACGCTGGATGGCCTTGACGGGAGGCTACCACCTGTCTCCCAACAGCTGTTCCAGTGGGTCCCCTCCCCCAACCTTCTCTGAGCCTTCGGGGTCCATGTGACCTGGCCATTTAGCCCATGGTATGCAAAAAAGTGCCGCTCAGAGGTAAAACAACCCAACGTTAAAGAACACGCTGGATGGCCTTGATGGGAGGCTACCATCTGTCTCCCAACAGCTGTTCCAGTGGGTCCCCTCCCCCAATCTTCTCTGAGCCTTCGGGGTCCATGTGACCTGGCCATTTAGCCCATGGTGTGCAAAAAAGCGCCGCTCAGAGGTAAAACAACCCAACGTTAAAGAACACGCTGGATGGCCTTGACGGGAGGCTACCATCTGTCTCCCAACAGCTGTTCCAGTGGGTCCCCTCCCCCAACCTTCTCTGAGCCTTCGGGGTCCATGTGACCTGGCCATTTAGCCCATGGTGTGCAAAAAAGTGCCGCTCAGAGGTAAAACAACCCAACGTTAAAGAACACGCTGGATGGCCTTGATGGGAGGCTACCATCTGTCTCCCAACAGCTGTTCCAGTGGGTCCCCTCCCCCAATCTTCTCTGAGCCTTCGGGGTCCATGTGACCTGGTCATTTAGCCCATGGTGTGCAAAAAAGCGCCGCTCAGAGGTAAAACAACCCAACGTTAAAGAACACGCTGGATGGCCTTGAAGGGAGGCTACCATCTGTCTCCCAACAGCTGTTCCAGTGGGTCCCCTCCCCCAACCTTCTCTGAGCCTTCGGGGTCCATGTGACCTGGCCATTTAGCCCATGGTGTGCAAAAAAGTGCCGCTCAGAGGTAAAACAACCCAACGTTAAAGAACACGCTGGATGGCCTTGATGGGAGGCTACCATCTGTCTCCCAACAGCTGTTCCAGTGGGTCCCCTCCCCCAATCTTCTCTGAGCCTTCGGGGTCCATGTGACCTGGTCATTTAGCCCATGGTGTGCAAAAAAGCGCCGCTCAGAGGTAAAACAACCCAACGTTAAAGAACACGCTGGATGGCCTTGACGGGAGGCTACCATCTGTCTCCCAACAGCTGTTCCAGTGGGTCCCCTCCCCCAACCTTCTCTGAGCCTTCGGGGTCCATGTGACCTGGCCATTTAGCCCATGGTGTGCAAAAAAGTGCCGCTCAGAGGTAAAACAACCCAACGTTAAAGAACACGCTGGATGGCCTTGACGGGAGGCTACCATCTGTCTCCCAACAGCTGTTCCAGTGGGTCCCCTCCCCCAACCTTCTCTGAGCCTTCGGGGTCCATGTGACCTGGCCATTTAGCCCATGGTGTGCAAAAAAGTGCCGCTCAGAGGTAAAACAACCCAACGTTAAAGAACACGCTGGATGGCCTTGACGGGAGGCTACCATCTGTCTCCCAACAGCTGTTCCAGTGGGTCCCCTCCCCCAATCTTCTCTGAGCCTTCGGGGTCCATGTGACCTGGCCATTTAGCCCATGGTGTGCAAAAAAGTGCCGCTCAGAGGTAAAACAACCCAACGTTAAAGAACACGCTGTATGGCCTTGATGGGAGGCTACCATCTGTCTCCCAACAGCTGTTCCAGTGGGTCCCCTCCCCCAATCTTCTCTGAGCATTCGGGGTCCATGTGACCTGGCCATTTAGCCCATGGTGTGCAAAAAAGCGCCGCTCAGAGGTAAAACAACCCAACCCAACCTCTGGAAATCACTCGGGGACTTTCGCCCCTCTCGTCCGGAAATTCTGTTAAGAAAGGTTCGTGCACAATGTGGGAGAGTCCTCTCAAATGAATACGGAAAACCTAAATTTCAAAGCAAAACCATAAAATTGTCTGTAATCTTGGACATTCCAAGGTTATTTTGGACATTCCAAAAAAGGCAGAGTTCAGTAGAAACTGAAAGTGTTTGATTAACATCATTAAAATCTTAAGAGCGATTGATCTCCTAATGCAAAACATCATGGTACAGTCGCTCAAAAAAGTACCCGAACACTACGGTTGATTACAGAATACAGAAAAAATATCTGGCAACGATATTTTTAGAAATTAATGATCTGGCAACCTTCTGTCACGTGACACGAAGGTTGCCAGATCACTAATTTCTAAAAAAATCGTTGCCAGATATTTTTTCTGAATTCTGTAATCAACCGTAGTGTTCGGATACTTTTTTGAGCGACTGTATTATTTGGGCAGTAAATCAAATTCTGTCAATCAATCTTATCCTTTAAAAATTGTAAAATTAATTTAAAAATATACTTTCTTTTGTCAAATTCTGGTGTCTCGGTAGATCTTTGAGTATAAATTTCTTAATTCCAATTTCTTCCAGTGAGTGAAGCATTTTCTCTCTATGAGTATCAAATTTACTGCAATTAAGTAGCATATGAGTGACTCTTTCTTTTGCTCTACATGTATCACAGGTAGAGGACTCAGTTCTGTTCAGCATTATGCATTTCATCATTCAGTCTTGTGGTCTCTGTTCTGAGCCTGGTAATGGTTATATGTCCTTTTCAGTCAGTCCAAAATCTTGAAATGGGTCAATGGTTTGACTAACGAAACTCCTATGATTCAAATGTGAGAAGAATGAAGTTTAAAATTAGGCAAAATATTTCGTTTCAAAATTTACTTATTTTTGATTTTATAATAACCGAAACCTCTTGGAACATTGAGTCAATTTTCATGTAATAACGCTTCCTTAGCTAATTTGATAACAATTTCATTTTCTCCAACGGCGATGTGGTGGGAATACACTGCACGTTTAACTCAACGCTCTTTTCCATCATTCCCCGCCCTGCCCACGGTCAGTAGGGGACATTGATGGGATTGGAAAGGCCGCCGTCCGTCGGATGGGACGTTAAGCCGTGGCCCCGTGTGTGGGAGAGCCATAGCCTGTGCACGTTAAAGAACACGCTGGATGGACTTGACGGGAGGCTACCATCTGTCTCCCAACAGCTGTTCCAGTGGGTCCCCTCCCCCAACCTTCTCTGAGCCTTCGGGGTCCATGTGACCTGGCCATTTAGCCCATGGTGTGCAAAAAAGTGCTCAGAGGTAAAACAACCCAACGTTAAAGAACACGCTGGATGGCCTTGACGGGAGGCTACCATCTGTCTCCCAACAGCTGTTCCAGTGGGTCCCCTCCCCCAACCTTCTCTGAGCCTTCGGGGTCCATGTGACCTGGCCATTTAGCCCGTAGTGTGCAAAAAAGGCCGCTCAGAGGTAAAACAACTCAACTCTTTTCCATCATTTTATTCGCCAACTGCAAAATGTTGCATAAAAGCTCATTGTTGCTAGATCTTCCCGGATCTCCTTGTAAAAACTGAATAACTGATCGACATTCAAACAGAATAACAACTTTGTCACATTCCAGACTAGTACCTCACTAAAGGAACGTTTCAATAACTACCAATTCAGTTGTGAAAACTTCTGTTTGGTCCGGTAGTCTAACTGCTAAATGCAAATTATGATTTGGGATCCAAACTGCAGCAGTCGTTCTTCCCTCATCCTTGTTCACAGCGACATCCGTAAATAGCTTTGTAAAAGAAGCATACTTTGCCTCAATTAAAGTTTCAGCTAAATTCTTGAGTACATAGACATCTTGATTTTTTCTTAGAAGTAATACCCTGTATCTTATGAAAACAAGGAATTTTTTCAAAGGTCCAGGGGAGCAAATCATTCCATTGGTCCACTGGTCGCTGGAGGCCCCGAACGTCTTCGAACAGAGGAAACTCTCTGATTACTTCATAAATAGAACATGTTTTCCTCAGTGAATTACTGGAAATCTTCTGAACCAGTGGGTTAGTTCTTTGTTTATAGATCATTCTTAGAAAGTGTTGGAAGGTTGAGGTTGTTGTTTTACCACTGAGCGGCACTTTTTTGCACACCATGGGCTAAATGGCCAGGTCACATGGACCCCGAAGGCTCAGAGAAGGTTGGGGGAGGGGACCCACTGGAACAGCTGTTGGGAGACAGATGGTAGCCTCCCGTCAAGGCCATCCAGCGTGTTCTTTAACGTTCACAGGGTATGGCTCTCTCGCACACGGGGCCACGGCTTAACGTCCCATCCGACGGACGGCGGCCTTTTCAAGCCCATCGGTGTCCCCTACTGACCGTGGGCAGGTCGGGGAATTTTGCGGAGATAAATCTCAACGCTGACCCAGCTGGGACTCGAACCTGGGAACTACAGATTACGAGCCTGGCGCGCTACCGACTGAGCCAGCCCCGCCCCAGTGTTGAAAGAGGAGATTGGATCTCCAAAGTGAAAGGGGTTCCAGGTTGGCTTCAACAAGAAGCGAGACAGTTGGATAAGTAGAGAGTTGGGCCAGACAGATCCTTACGGCTCTGTTTTGGATTTTTTCCATTTTTCTAACTAAGGCGGAGCTAGCAGTTTCCAAAAGAAATCCTCCATATTCCAGTATGAATCTTTTTAAGATTTTATATATGTTTATCATCTGTTGAAGGGAGGTTTCTCGTTTCCTCGGAGCCAGGCATCGCAGAATATTTACAAAGGGTCTTGTAATTTCCTCCATGAATTCGACGTATTTTGACCATTTCAGTTCTGAATCTAGAACAACTCCTAGAAATTTATGGAATTTAACTACTTTTAGTACTGTATTGTTCATCCTTAACTGTATGGAAGGAAATTTGCAGAGGGAGCAAAAGGGGAGTACAACAGTTTTTTTCTGGTGACACCTATACTCCCCATTTATCGAAGTAATTTTCTAACATCAAAAGCATTTTTTGAAGCTGTTCCTCCAATGATTTGTTTCTTCCAGATATCCATATTGCGATATCACCGCAAAAACAGAGAACTTGACAGTAGAAAGAAAAGTACAGTGGACCTTCGTTATAGCGCTGCTCGCTATACCGCTCACTAGGTTATAGCGCGGGCGATGTTCGCGATAAGTTCAAACATGTTTATACAGGTCCGTGCGGCGTTAGTGAGTATCGCATTTTATTGTTACTGCGTATTGAGTAATTGTGTATGGTATTGAGTTCCTGCATGTATTTTGAATAGTGTTTAATTATTGTATGCATGATGAGTAAAAGAAAAGTTTACAGTGTGAAAATTATTGTGTTGCCACCGCGCCGCTCGGTATAACGCGGTTCACCTTATAACGCGGGTGTTGTTTTCCGCCCGACATGCGCGTTATATCGGGGGTCCACTGTATTTGAAAGATGTGTAAAAATAAATTAAATACCTATCGGTATATTCTTTTAAGAATTACGTCTTAAAATTCTAGTGGTAGAAATTTATTCTTAAAAATCTGGAAATAAATTTTAAATTATAATTTATAAAATATCATAAATTATATTAACACAATCAGTACGATATTTATTATCTTATGTCATGATAGATTCACAAATATGTTAATAAAGTTATAACAAATATTTTATTTAAGGCTACTGAAAATTAGCTTGTAGTTAAACTTTAGACAAATTAAATCTCTTTAATCTTTACATATATCAATTTCCCTCCTTTATCATTCCTTTTCTTCAAGGGGTGGCTCAGTCGGTAGCGCGCCAGACTCGTAATCTGTAGTTCCCAGGTTCGAGTCCCAGCTGGGTCAGCGTTGAGATTTATCTCCGCAAAATTCCCCGACCTGCCCACGGTCAGTAGGGGACACCGATGGGCTTGAAAAGGCTGCCGTCCGTCGGATGGGACGTTAAGCCGTGGCCCCGTGTGCGATAGAGCCATACCCTGTGAACGTTAAAGAACACGCTGGATGGCCTTGACGGGGGGCTACCATCTGTCTCCCAACAGTGTTCCAGTGGGTCCCCTATCCCAACCTTCTCTGAGCCTTCGGGGTCCATGTGACCTGGCCATTTAGAACATGGTGTGCAAAAAAGTGCCGCTCAGAGGTAAAACAACCCAACCCAAAACTATCGATATTCCCTTATTCATCAATAGCAAGAAGGATGTTAAATCTCAAAGCTGATACATTAGGACTAGAACCTGGGTTTGCAAAAAGAATTAAATAATCCACAAACGAGAAACATTGCAAAAAAATCAAACAGAATCAGAAATTTTTACGTTTTCACTGTCAGCAGAAATTGTAAAAGATTATTTATTACCTTTCGACTCTTATCTATTTTCCTGGAGTGCCAGAAGAACTCGAGGACCGCCACCATTGCCGAAAGCGAGAGCCCAAATAACATGACGACGAACACACCTCCGACATTCCCCAGACCCAATTCATTGACTGCGCTCGAACTTTTCGATGACTCCGCGCATTTGCCACCTCCTTTCTTCTGCTTCCACCACCGCTCTTTCAGACTGTGCAACAAACCGTCTTCCTGAAGTTTCAAGATGCCACTCGATAGCCAAGCACTCAACTTCGTATTCCCTAGAGAGGAAAAAGAGTCATCGTGTATTAATCAGTGAATTATAACGAATAGAGTAATTGTATTTCGTACCTCGTAAACTTCAATGGAGTAGAGAAAGCATGCATTTTAGAGGAAGGTTTGTGATTTTTTTTTAGGTCGTCTAGCTTTTTCCCGTACAAGACTGGGTCTAGAAAAAACAAAGACAGCAAGTTTAATCAATAACGCACCATTCCATTCATAGATTTCTTCTATAACATACTATTCCTATCATAGCTTTACTCGATAACGTACTACTCCATTCATAGCTTTCATTTATAACGCACTACTCCTATCATAGCTTTCCTCGATAACGTACTACTCCATTCATAGCTTTCATTTATAACGCACTACTCCTATCATAGCTTTCCTCGATAACGTACTACTCCATTCATAGCTTTCATTTATAACGCACTACTCCTATCATAGCTTTCCTCGATAACAAACTAATCCATTCTTAGCTTTCATTTACAACGCACTACTCCTATCATAGCTTTCCTCGATAACGTCTACTCCATTCATAGCTTTCATTTATAACGCACTACTCCTATCATAGCTTTCCTCGATAACGTACTACTCCATTCATAGCTTTCATTTATAACGCACTACTCCTATCATAGCTTTCCTCGATAACAAACTACTCCATTCATAGCTTTCATGTACAACGCACTACTCCTATCATAGCTTTCCTCGATAACGTCTACTCCATTCATAGCTTTCATTTATAACGCACTACTCCTATCATAGCTTTCCTAGATAACGTACTACTCCATTCATAGCTTTCGTCGATAAAGTTCTACTATAGTTTTGGCTTTCATCGATAACGTACTAATTCCTTCGTAACTTTTATCGATAACGCACTACTCCATTCATAGCTAACGTACTACTCATACGTATTTATAATGACGGAGTTGCAGGTACAAATCCACCATTCATAATTTCCAAGGCTTCATTGATAGCATGCAACTCTGCTATTCATAACTTGCAATGCTCCATCAACATCATACCACGCCGCCATTCATTCTTCCAAGGTTCCATCAATAGCGTTCCACTGCACCATTCATAACTTCCAAGGTTCCATCGATAGCATACCACTCCGCCATTCATAACTTCCAAGGCTCCATCGATGAGCACATAACTCCGCCATTCATAACTTCCAAGGTTCCATCGATGAGCATATAACTCCGCCATTTATAACTTCCAAGGCTCCATCGATGAGCATATAACTCCGCCATTTATAACTTCCAAGGCTCCATCGATGAGCATATAACTCCGCCATTCATAACTTCCAAGGCTCCATCGATGAGCATATAACTCCGCCATTCATAACTTCCAAGGCTCCATCGATGAGCATATAACTCCGCCATTCATAACTTCCAAGGCTCCATCGATGAGCATATAACTCCGCCATTTATAACTTCCAAGGCTCCATCGATGAGCATATAACTCCGCTATTCATAACTTTCAAGGCTCCATCGACAACGTATTTTTTTAGCATTTTATTTATTTATTTTTTATTAACAAAATTGGAACATGAAAATAAACATACATTACCTTATCAAGGACAGTAATCACATACAGCACCATTTCACTGTATATGTTACACAAAGTACAATTATTGCAATAGGTTACATTATAATTACGGTGACCACATGTCCTTTATTTCACTGCTCTGTCCTTTAGATTTATTTTTTTTCTAAAATGGCCTTTTTTTTGTGAATTAAAATAGTAAACTGAATATTGGCGCACAGTAGATGGGTTGAAATATTTAAATATTTCACAGATTAACCCTTTTTTAAAAAAAAAAAACACTTTAAAAAAACTTTAATTTTTGTTTATGTCTCCCTGGATCTAATGCCCGCACTGAACGAGTATTTTGATTAGCGAACAATATATGGAGCAGTGAAAAAACCAAATTAAAAATCGAAACATTGAAAGCATGCATTTACACCAAATGCAACTTTGACATGAATTGTATACAGTTTTATGAATTTTTAAAACATAAACCTGATTTATTAAAAAAATTCATTCTTTTGAAAAGTATCAAAATTAAATTTTTTTATGTAATAATATGATTGTTTAAAATGCTATGTATATGCTTATATTTTATAATAAATATTATAAAGCTTTTCAGTTTTAGTGAAACAAATAAACGCAACCTGCTTTTTTTTATTTTGAAACAATTTCTGATTTGTCCTTTATTTTCTCAAAATAATATGGTCACCATAATTATAATACTAACATAGACGTAACTTTTCAACACTAAATATACAGTAGTAATGCCTGTATACGGATACATTTATCGAGTTCAATTTTCTTATATACAAGAGTAACTGTGATTCGCATGTGGATATTATTTAATAAAACTAAATTCATAAATATACACAACAATCTAGATATGTAAATTACAGCTAAGAAAAACAGTTTGGAGATCGAAATCGACTCAATCGTATGGTTGCAATTAACTCAAGATCGTTTGAATAAAACAATATATCAATATTCTCATTATTTAATATCCAATTTTTCACTTCCTTAATATATGTTTTAATACTAAATTTTCACATGCCTCTAATAATGCAAGTTCTCGTCGAGCAGCACTGAGCAAACTTCTTGTTGCTATTAACCCAAAATTTGGACTGGAATAAACTTGAATATAACCTGTCCTTGCCTTATTAACATGCATTCTGATAAATAGATGGCGCCCCTTAACTCTCAGAGAAATATATTCGACAGTACTGTTTTTATTTCTCATAACAAAAAATTGCGTAAAAATTCAAATATATTTTAGTTTTAAAATCCTACTGGTAGTTATTGATATTTTAAAAACAAGTAAATACTTTCAGATTATTCATTATTTTTATATAATCATGATAAATAGATTATTTTCTTTTCTAATATATTTTACCCTCTGAAAGGTAACAAGTTGTGGCTCTGCGCAAGGTTACAACAGATAAAATTAGTTCCATAGTCTGACGATAGTGGTGCTAATAATTACCAGAATATTCTGTGAGTGATCTGTCTCTTATTACTCTGTGAGCCACCTGTTTACTAATAGAAGAATCAATTTTTAAATACATAGAAGTTTTAATTCTCTAGGTAGTCCTGGCCAGGTACCTGTTCGGGCATGATTTTCTCTAGGTAGTACCTAGAGAAGATCATGCCTGAACAGCTGCCGAACAAAGCAAAAAAGGGGGAAATTACATTTTCTAAAATTAATAAGTGGTTTGATTTATCCAGCCGTCCCGTGGCCGAGTGGTTAGCGCGCTTGGCTACTGATCTACGGGACCTGGGTTTAAGCCCCGGTAAGGCATGGATGTTCGTGTTGTTTTCTACTGAGGTCCTGCCATCCTCTCAGATCTTCTACTGTGGCATATAAACTGATAGTCTCCTGTAAGACCTCTGTGGCAAACAGCTGCTTGAGGGGGTATTTATTTATTTATTATATTGATTTATCCACAATTTAACTGCAATCTACTTAATTTAAAATGGCATAAAATAGAATCATATATCTACTTCTTAATAAATATAGAGGAATACTTGTCATTAGTCTGCTGGGATCCGAATTCACGACCTCCTGATAACATATCATGTGCTCTGGCTGCTGATCCATATCTCCTCTATTGGTGGCTCTAAGCATTTAATTTTCCCACTCTTTTTGACTGATTCTGTGGTATAATGCTTAAAGCCCCCAACAGAGAAGATTTTGATCAACTGCCTGTAGCTCAGTAGTCAGAGCACCAGAGATATTTTCAGGTTGGGTTGTTTTACCTCTGAGCGGCACTTTTTTTGCACACCATGGGCTAAATAGCTAGGTCACATGGACCCCGATGGCTCAGAAAATGTTGGGGGAGAGGACCCACTGGAATAGCTGTTGGGAGACAGATGGTAGCCTCCCGTCAAGGCCATCCAGTGTGTTCTTTAACGTGTACAGTGTATAGTTCTCCCTGACACGGGGTCACGGCTTAACGTCCCATCCGACGGACGGCGGTCTTTTCAAGCCCATCGGTGTTCCCTACTGACCGTGAGCAGGGCAGGGAGTTTTGCGGAGATAAGTCTCAACACTGACCCAGCTGGGACTCGAACCTGGGCACTGCATATATTTTCAGGAGGTCGTGGATTCGAATCCCACATGACTAATGACAACTTCATGATTATTTCATGTATATCACCTACGGGTGTCTACCTGTGATGTCTATTATTCAACAGAGTAGGGGTTGCCAGCCAGTAGCGCTCCAGGCTCGTAATCTGCAGCTCCCAGGTTCGAGTCGCAGTTGGACCAGTGTTGAGAGTTATATAATAATAAAAATAGTTTATTCCATGCAGTGGGTTAGAGTAAAGCCAGCTACAAGAAATTCTGGGTATTAGTTTAAATGTTCAAGTGTTACTTTATCTCTGCAAAACTCCCCGCCCTGCCCCTGTGTGCGGGAGAGCCATACCCTGCGCACGTTAAAGAACACGCTGGATGGCCTTGATCTGTCTTCCAACAGTTGTCCAGTGAATACCCAACCCCCAGCCTTCTCTGAGTCTTCGAGGTCTTTGTGATCAGGCAATTTAGCCCATTATGTGCAAAAAACGCCGCTCAGAGGTGAAACAACCCAACTCATAATATTCAACATATATTTATTTCACTTTATTAAAATATTTGCTAATACTTAAAAATTGATTGGTAGCTTTTAGAAAATAAAAACAATCGAATGAATTTTGAAAAACTAATTAAAATGTAAATATTCAAATTATACTTTTTTGTTAGTAATATATACGATTCCAGTCCCATCTAGCTCTGTTGATTTAGCGCAGTGTCTCGCAAACTGTGTGCCGCGGCACAGTAGTGTGCCGCGAGAGATTTTCAAATTGACACTAGATATTCAAAAGATTTCATTTTGACTTGACTTATGTTATCGACGTGCTTTAATAAAAATCTTTCAGATTTTATCAACTGGGATCTTGTAAGTATTTATCTAGCTTTTTCCAAATTTTGGTATTAATTTTTGACTATTTCAAGCCATAGAATGGACAAATATTTAAAACAAACACCGAGTTATGATTAATTATATTTATTATTATATTTATTTTAAATAAAATGCATTTAACGAAACTTAAATTTTCCTCTTTTTACGTAACCATCAAAAATTCTTTTTTAGGTGTGCCGCGGGAAAAAATTAGATTCAGTGTGCCGCTGGAAAAATTAGATTCAGTGTGCCGCGGAAAAAAATTAGATTCAGTGTGCCGCGGAAAAAAATTAGATTCAGTGTGCCGCAGAGTAAAAAAGTTTGCGAGACACTGATTTAGCGCGATCAATCCTGGGAACGAACTCATCTGTACTATGCATTATTTTTTAAATGAAAGTTACCTTTTTTCACAGCAATCCCATATCCTTTCGTGTCAAGAAGGCCACCAATCTGGGTGAGGTTGCATTCCCTTTCTACAATGTACTCTATGGAGGTGGCCTCCATAAGGTAAGCGTAATTCCCTTCGGCGACTTTGGCTTTCCCTTCTTTGTTGTTCTTCATGAACACTTCACTGCCGTGCTTGTTCATGAACTTCCCCATCTTAGCGAAAGTCGCGATTTTTGAGTTCTGAGAAAATAACAAATATAAAGTTCTTTTTTAGCAAACAAATTAAAAACAATTGACGGCTTCACAAATGACACAAAAAATCTGCTATCTGACAGAAAAATAATATAACGAACATAATTACTGTAATAAATCATTTATAGTTGCAAGATGTAGATTAGATTTAAAATTGGTTAGAAGTCAAAAACAAAAAGTATCTTTTGTTGAAATATCGAAAATTCTGGAATAGTAGCCAGGGCTACAATTTAACAACTTCCTGCTTGTATCCATCTAAAATTTATAATTTCTCGCTTTAATTCCGCTACAATTTGCAACTTCCTGCTAGCATCCACCTACATTTTGCAACTTCTTGTTTGCATCAGGCTACAATTTGCAACTTCCTGCTTCATCCAGCTACAATTTGCAACTTCCTGATTGCATCCACCTACAATTCGCAACCTCTTGCATGCATCAAGCTACAATTCGCAACCTCTTGCATGCATCAAGCTACAATTCGCAACCTCTTGCATGCATCAAGCTACAATTCGCAACCTCTTGCATGCATCAAGCTACAATTCGCGACCTCTTGCATGCATCAAGCTACAATTCGCAACCACTTGCATGCATCAAGCTACAATTCGCAACCTCTTGCATGCATCAAGCTACAATTTGAAACTTTCTGCTCGCATCCCGCCATAATTTGCAACTTCTTGCTTGCATCCCGCTACAATTTGCAACTTCTTGCTTGCACCCCGCTACAATTTGCAACTTCTTGCTTGCATCCCGCTACAATTTGCAACATCTTGCTTGCATCGCGCTACAATTTGAAACTTCCTGCTTACATCCAGCTACAATTTGCAACTTCCAGCTTACATCCAGCTACAATTTGCAACTTCCTGCTTGCATCGAGCTACAATTTGCATCTTCCTGCTTGCATCCCCCGCTACAATTTGCAACTTCCTTCTTACATCCAGCTACAATTTGCAACTTCTTGCTTGCATCGCGCTACAATTTGCAACTTCCTGCTTACATCCAGCTACAATTTGCAACTTCCTGCTTGCACCCCGCTACGATTTGCAACTTCTTGCTTGCCCCCCGCTATAATTTGCAACTTCTTGCTTGCATCGCGCTACAATTTGCAACTTCCTGCTTGCATCGAGCTACAATTTGCAACTTCCTGCTTGCATCGAGCTACAATTTGCAACTTCCTGCTTGCACCCCGCTACGATTTGCAACTTCTTGCTTGCCCCCCGCTATAATTTGCAACTTCTTGCTTGCATCGCGCTACAATTTGCAACTTCCTGCTTGCATCCAGCTACAATTTGCAACTTCCTGCTTGCATCGAGCTACAATTTGCAACTTCCTGCTTGCATCCCGCTACAAGTTGCAACTTCTTGCTTGCATCGCGCTACAATTTGCAACTTCCTGCTTACATCCAGCTACAATTTGCAACTTCCTGCTTGCATCCCGCTACAATTTGCAACTTCCTGCTTGCATCCCGCTACAAGTTGCAACTTCTTGCTTGCATCGCGCTACAATTTGCAACTTCCTGCTTACATCCAGCTACAATTTGCAACTTCCTCCTTGCATCCAGCTACAATTTGCAACTTCCTGCTTGCATCCAGCTACAATTTGCAACTTCCTGCTTGCAACCAGCTACAATTTGCAACTTCCTTCTGACATCCAGCTACAATTTGCAACTTCCTGCTTGCATCCAGCTACAATTTGCAACTTCCTGCTTGCACCCCGCTACGATTTGCAACTTCTTGCTTGCCCCCCGCTATAATTTGCAACTTCTTGCTTGCATCGCGCTACAATTTGCAACTTCCTGCTTGCATCCCGCTACAATTTGCAACTTCCTGCTTGCATCCAGCTACAATTTGCAACTTCCTGCTTGCATCGAGCTACAATTTGCAACTTCCTGCTTGCATCCCGCTACAAGTTGCAACTTCTTGCTTGCATCGCGCTACAATTTGCAACTTCCTGCTTACATCCAGCTACAATTTGCAACTTCCTGCTTGCATCCCGCTACAATTTGCAACTTCCTGCTTGCATCCAGCTACAATTTGCAACTTCCTGCTTGCAACCAGCTACAATTTGCAACTTCCTTCTGACATCCAGCTACAATTTGCAACTTCCTGCTTGCATCCAGCTACAATTTGCAACTTCCTGCTTACATCCAGCTACAATTTGCAACTTCCTGCTTACATCCAGCTACAATTTGCAACTTCCTGCTTGCATCCCGCTACAATTTGCAACTTCCTGCTTGCACCCCGCTACGATTTGCAACTTCTTGCTTGCCCCCCGCTATAATTTGCAACTTCTTGCTTGCATCGCGCTACAATTTGCAACTTCCTGCTTGCATCCCGCTACAATTTGCAACTTCCTGCTTGCATCCAGCTACAATTTGCAACTTCCTGCTTGCATCGAGCTACAATTTGCAACTTCCTGCTTGCATCCCGCTACAAGTTGCAACTTCTTGCTTGCATCGCGCTACAATTTGCAACTTCCTGCTTACATCCAGCTACAATTTGCAACTTCCTGCTTGCATCCCGCTACAATTTGCAACTTCCTGCTTGCATCCAGCTACAATTTGCAACTTCCTGCTTGCAACCAGCTACAATTTGCAACTTCCTTCTGACATCCAGCTACAATTTGCAACTTCCTGCTTGCATCCAGCTACAATTTGCAACTTCCTGCTTACATCCAGCTACAATTTGCAACTTCCTGCTTACATCCAGCTACAATTTGCAACTTCCTGCTTGCATCCCGCTACAATTTGCAACTTCCTGCTTGCATCCAGCTGCAATTTGCAACTTCCTGCTTGCAACCAGCTACAATTTGCAACTTCCTTCTGACATCCAGCTACAATTTGCAACTTCCTGCTTGCATCCAGCTACAATTTGCAACTTCCTGCTTGCATCCCGCTACAATTTGCAACTTCCTGCTTGCATCCAGCTACAATTTGCAACTTCCTGCTTACATCCAGCTACAATTTGCAACTTCCTGCTTACATCCTGCTACAATTTGCAACTTCCTGCTTGCATCCCGCTACAATTTGCAACTTCCTGCTTGCATCCAGCTACAATTTGCAACTTCCTGCTTGCATCCAGCTACAATTTGCAACTTCCTGCTTGCATCCAGCTACAATTTACAACTTCCTTCTTACATCCAGCTACAATTTGCAACTTCCTGCTTGCATCCAGCTACAATTTGCAACTTCCTGCTTGCATCCAGCTACAATTTGCAATTTCTTGCTTGCATCGCGGTACAATTTGCAACTTCCCGCTTACATCCAGCTACAATTTGCAACTTCCTGCTTGCATCCCGCTCCAATTTGCAACTTCCTGCTTGCATCCAGCTACAATTTGCAACTTCCTGCTTGCATCCAGCTACAATTTGCAACTTCCTGCTTGCATCCAGCTACAATTTACAACTTCCTTCTTACATCCAGCTACAATTTGCAACTTCCTGCTTGCATCCAGCTACAATTTGCACTTCCTGCTTGCATCCCGCTACAATTTGCAATTTCTTGCTTGCATCGCGGTACAATTTGCAACCTCCTGCTTACATCCAGCTACAATTTGCAACTTCCTTCTTACATCCAGCTACAATTTGCAACTTCCTGCTTGCATCCAGCTAAAATTTGCAACTTCCTTCTTACATCCAGCTGCAATTTGCAACTTCCTGCTTACATCCAGCTAAATTTGCAACTTTTTGCTTGCATCCCGCTACAATTTGCAATTTCCTGCTTGCATCCCGCTACAATTTGCAATTTCTTGCTTGCATCGCGGTACAATTTGCAACTTCCTGCTTACATCCAGCTACAATTTGCAACTTCCTTCTTACATCCAGCTACAATTTGCAACTTCCTGCTTGCATCCAGCTAAAATTTGCAACTTCCTTCTTACATCCAGCTGCAATTTGCAACTTCCTGCTTACATCCAGCTAAATTCGCAACTTTTTGCTTGCATCCCGCTACAATTTGCAATTTCCTGCTTGCATCTACTACAATTTGCAACTTCCTGCTTGCATCCAACTATAATTTTCAACTTTCTGCTTGCATCCAGCTACAATTTGCAACTTCTTGCTCTCATCCAGCTACAATTTTCAACTTCCTGCTTGCGTTCAGCTACAATTTGCGACTTCTTGCTCTCATCCAGTTACAATTTTCAACTTCTTGCTTGCATTCATCTACAATTCGCAACTTCTTGCTTGTATAACAAAGGAAAATACCTATTTTTCCGGGTTAGAATTATTATAACACATGTTTATAATTTATACACTAAAATGTGCTAGGTACATGTACGTATAAGCTGAACGCTTTCGACTGCGCATAGCCGTGAACATCAAGGCGACGCAAAGTTCTTGGGGAAGCTTTTCGTGGTGTTGCGTTAAATTGTCATTATACCTTTTCCTTTAGAACACTTTCAACTCAAAAATGTCCTGTAGCGTCCGACTTATGCAATCATGTACTTGGCACATTTTAGTACCTAACTTGTTAACAATTTTTAATTTTAAAAGCGTCTTCATCTGTTATAGGTTAATTATAGTACCGTTAAATCGTTTCTCGATTTTTCACTTCTTTTTTTGCTTATATCATTCTGCAATTGAAGCACAGGATATTATTTAGTCAATGGCGTTTAATATGTCCTATACGGATTGGATTGTTTTACCTCTGAGCGGCACTTTTTTGCACACCATAGGCTAAATGGCCAGCCACAAGGACCCCGAAGGCTCAGAGAAGGTTGGGGGAGGGGACCCACTGGAACAGCTGTTGGGAGACAGATGGTAGCCTCTCGTCAAGGTCATTTAGCGTGTTCTTTAACGTGCACAGGGTGTGGCTCTCCTTCACACGGGGCAACGGCTTAACGTCCCATCCGACGGAAGGCGGCCTTTTCAAGCCCATCGGTGTCCCCTACTGACCGTGGGCAGGGCGGGGAAATTTTGCGGAGATAAATCTCAACGCTGACCCAGCTGGGACTCGAACCTGGGAACTACAGATTACGAGCCTGGCGCGCTACCGACTGAGCCACCCCCGCCCCGTCCTATACGGTATATACAGTAGAATGACACTGAATAGTGAAGATTAGTATAGCAAAGACACGCACACACATGGATTGGGTTGTTTCACCTAAGAGAGACGTTTTTGCACAAAATTGGCTGAATGGCAGGGTCAAAAAAACTCCAAACTCTCAGAGAATGTTGGGAAAGAGAAAACTTGACAGCTGTTAAGAGGCAGTCATGCTCCCCATAAAGGCCATCCAGCATCTTCTTTAACTTGCACTCGTATGGCTCTCCTGCACACGAGGGGGCGGGGGTGGCTCAGTCGGTAGCGCGCCAGGCTCGTAACCTGTCGTTCC